>CAODLS010276272.1:0-11116 GCA_948243855.1 Flueggea neowawraea | reverse complement strand
GGATCAAAACTAACGCTTGAGATGTTACCATTGGTGCGTATGAAACGGACGCCAGATTTCGCAAGTTCTGCCACGGAAGGAATTGTTATTTCTTCCACTAATGGTGGCTTGTTTGCCGCTTTTTCTGCATCCTTGCTCTCTGTTTTCGAATCCTCCTTCTCATATGCAGAAAATAAGTACTCAACAGGTTGTTTCAGTATGGAAAACACTGGAACTTTGGATAGGATTATCCATGGCAGCTTAAGTAAGAGTTTAATAGGTTTAGAAAAAATCAATCTTTTCAAAAGAAGTACCTGACCCTTGTTGAGTTATGAGATTAATTTCCAAATCTTACTGAAGTGATCTTTAATTTGGCTTGAATTATTGAATGAGTAGTCTTGATTTTGCATTGCCTCATTTGGATCGCCAGCCTCAGTTATCTCTGATGTTACTGCTTCCATTTTCGGCACCATCATTTCGTATAAATAGTGTAACAAATGAGACCTTTGTGAAATTTGGATGGTAAGAAATTCCTGCATAGTTTTGAATGGAGAGATCTCCGCACAAAATCCAGCTAACATAGAGCGAAGAAAGTCGTCAGCCAAATCTACTGATGACAATTGAACTTCCAATATATTGCTCAACACGAACAGCGGAATTTGATTCTCGAGCATCAGTATGTCTCTAACAATCATGTTATGTGCCGATTTTTGTCCTGCATAATCCACCAAATGTGACATTCCTGAAGAAATTCTCGTCATCTTGGAACATTCTTTACTGGCATAGACTTGCAAGAACTCTAGCAAGAATGACACATCGATAGCCATCATCCATGCCAAAGTCTCTTGGCTTAAGTCCAAGAACTTATGGTAGGTAGCTCGAATTTTCTGGTCGAGTTTGTTCAAGTGATCAACAATATCTTGGAATTTTAGGCCTGGAATTTGTTGCTGAGTTCTTTTGGCAGCATCAAGCTTGTACCTCTCCATCTCATAAAGCTCTGGTCGCCAATGATGGTAAGGACCAATTGCAACAAGTTGTGGAGTGTAGCAATCAGCATTGCCAGCCATTAGGCTTTTGGGGACATTGAAACTGCTGACAGGAATTTCACAATCATTTTCAAGTTCTTCGTCGAGGGTGCGACGGATTTGAATTATCCATCGATGTTCATCAAAGTTAGGATGGTTGTATGACATGGTGTACTTCAGATAAGACATCGTGTGCTAGTTACTTCGTTAATTGAGAGTTTAGTTTGGAGGGAGTTATGAAGGTTTGGTTTTTCCAAGAAAAAGGTCTCTTTGGACGGCAACACGATCGTAATTAATGTGAAATTAATTGGTGCACTTGGCCAACATTATGAACCATGCGTCTATTAAAAAATGAAACATGCGTTTCTCATGTCATTCATGTATTAATTTTCTTTTATAAAAGTATTCTCTTTTTCTTTCTTTTTCCATAAAAAGGAGAGAGTGGTAAATAAGTAATAGCAATCACTACAGAATATGTGGAGAGCCATATTTAAGTTGGACGTGAGACAAGGGAAGCTTCTATAGCAACACTGCATGGACCACAGTGACAGGGACCAAACCAAAATATGACCATATTCTTTCCTATGCAAAGCTTAAAGTCCACCCCTTCACACTGTGATTAGAACCTTTTAAATTAATGGTTCACAAAACACCCAAACAACTAGGCAGCATCCAGTCACCCACTGTCGTTTTGTAAAAGCATTCTCAAACTAGCTCATGTTTTCTTAAATATTTAAATTTTGTTTTAACTTTAAAACCAGCTATCACTCTCTGGTATTAAGATGTAACTATCTAATTTACAAAACTACAATATGTGTCTTATATGCTATAAAATATATTAAAATAAATATTTTTCTATAAAATAATACTCTTACTGGACAATACTATTAGTATCATATATTTTTAGTTTTAAGAGATTGAATATCTAATGGGTGATAATGTAAAATATATAGATTTTTTTTTCTATTGAATTCAGCTATAATATGTGCATTGATGCTTGCATCTTTAAGAAGAAAAAACAAAAGAGAAAAGGAATTTCTCTCTTTGCATTCGTTACTAATTTGTACTTTTCCTCTTGATACTGCGGTCATATTTTTGGGTTGATTCGCGTGGACATTTGGGTCCCATATTTGTACTTATTCGCACCACCGGTATTTTGCTTGCGATTATTGACAATTTCAGCATATGTACCTAGTTATTTTTCCTTGTCAATAAAACAAAAGCACAAACTCATTTACGCAACCTTATGAGATATGAGAATGTTTAATTTCAGGGCCATGCCAAGTGTGTTTATACTGATTGATATAGCATGGGTAATAAAATCTATTTAATATATTTAAAATCATAACAGAAACATTACAATCGGCATTAACAAGGAATGTTACAGGACATTAATATTCCCTTATCAATTCACCACCTATAAATAGTCTTCAGATGTATTCATTGAGGTACGTTCTACTTGACACTCATACCGATACTCTACTTAAATGAATGCTAACTTGAGTGTCAGAGATTTCCTCGGGGAGCAATCCGACCTCATCGTCTTTTGTGCTTTCAGGTTCAAGCTGACGTTAACATTTCCTAAGTGTTCACGTTCCGTTCGTGTTCTCATTATAACTGTTGTTCTTTTCTCGAGGCAACAACAATTGACATCGTCTATGAGAATTGAATGAAAAGCCTTATTCGTTAACGTTCGAGAAGAAGTTCACCGACAACACCTATTCATTCAACATGGTGTAAACGCCATCAGACCAAGCTGGATATCTCGAGAAGTATGCAAGAAGAGTTGGTACTGGAGTGGGAGCCTCCGAAATTGCCATCCCTACCGTTCCATTTGCTGACTACGAAGTGCTCAGGAAACAGAATAAGGAGAACCACGAGATGGCGACCTTGCTTTAGTAGCTCCTTCCTCAGGCAAAACTTCCACCCACTTTGTGTGCTTATGCCCAGAATGCTCAAAGTGGAAGAGTGCCATAAAGATGTGATGCTCTAGCACAAAGTCATCGTCAACCTTTCCAAGCTCCTGAGCAACCAAACCCCCTTCCTCACACTCCTGTACCTGAAGCTCGAGCTGAGGCAAATAGGGATGGTTGTCCCAAGGTGGTAAAGAGCACCGACAGGGGAGAACTAAAGGTTCCTCCAAAGAAGGTTGAGGTGGAGCCCCAGTCTTGAATGAGTGTTTGGGAAGCGACAGACATGAGGAAGATGCTCGAGGAAGTCCTCCAGCAGAAGAAATTGGTTCCTATAGAGGAAGAACAACAGAGAGACAAATCTTCATTTACCAAAGAGGTTATGGGAAAACCACTTCCTCCAAAACCACTTTACAACTCATTATTGTAGGGTTCAATTTATTATGGTCTACATGGCATAAACACATATAAATAAAGTGCATAAATTTAAATGTGACACATCATGGGCCAAAAACCTAACTCTAAGAAGCTACATCTAATTTCTTTCTTCGAGTTGGGCCGACTCTCCTCCCTTCTTGGGCTCCGTCTCTTGTCTTGATTACAAGATCTTCATTATTTATAAATTAAATCTATTCTATAAAAAATAAATTTTACATAAATATAGACGACACACATGCCGTATTTAATTTACAACCCAATAATGAAAACTAGGCCCATGAAATACACCATACATAACCATTCATGAAAATTTTAAAATACCAACATAAGATCCAATCTCAATATGCAAGCAAGAACACATGGAAAATCCAATTTTAATTATGTCCATAGCCATTACGAGAAATCGTGTATTTGGATTTCAAGAACTAACCCTATGAAGGTGTTACCCCATTGAGACAAACTCTTTGACCAACTCATCGAATGAGTCATTCTTTGAAAACCCTAAATACGCTACTACATCAATGAGTGCCATTGATTTTTCTAGTCAATTTCTCTTAATCAATTTACATGTTATGATTTAACCAATTAAAACATAAACACATAAATATATAACCAAATCAAATTCGGCATGCATCATAAACAATCCAAGCAATTCAACATTGAATATAAACACCAAATCAAATTCGGTTTTATACTAAAACCTAAACCAATTATGAATAACATCATTAAATTAATTCGGTTTTCTAATTAACGACATTAAACCATTTGGCAAAATAAGGATCAAAACATATTTGGTTTTAACTCTTAAAACCCTAAAACAATTATGAGTTCTTATTAAGCCAGTTAAATAGCCAAGTCATTATGCAAAACAATTCGGATTCAACCCTAAAATAAAATTCCAGATTTTCTTTAAACCATTTAAAACATGCAAGTCCAGATTTTATCAAGGCTGAACCTATAATCAACTAGAATAGACATACACACCTCTCTGATACCACTGTTGGGCTTCTTATGCGAATAAACATCTAATATGCGTAGCGGAAAAACAATAATCACACAAGAAACATCACAGGAACATTGTATGTAATCATAATTAATTGAACAAGGCCGAACTTGTGTACCTTTTTACTTTGCCGAATTGTTTTCTCCAAAACAAAGCTGGAATTTTCGAATTGTTTCCTTTGATTTGTGTTGAACCAAATGCTATTGACAATAGGGAATGCCAAAAGACTACTCCCATCTACTCTCTTACACACATAAGATTGTTGATTATACTAATGTGTGCTAGCACTTCTTTTAGAATCTCTATTCTAAAACTCACAAATAATTTTTTCTCTTTGTTTATGGCACTCAGTAATTCGGCCAAGCCATGAAAGAATAGCAAGGAGTGCACCCTATTTATAGGCATATGAGGAGACCTAAATAGATGCATAAAAGAATCCAAAATTTCCTCCTATACCTTGCAAAATTCTGCCCTCATCCTATTCAAGCAATAGGTTGTTGAATTTGCTTTCCTAGTATCACTAGGTTTGCCTTTCTTGTCCTATAAGAATATTCACTTCCTAATTAATTTTGTCACATACAAATTAGGGGTTTATTTTCTTTGTCAAATAAGAATAAAACTCCTAATTAGTCAGGGACTCCTAATTAGTAAGTGCATGTTCCGAATTCATCCTTGTCAAATAAGGGAAGTGACTCCTAAAAAAATAGGAGAGGTGGTGTGTGCCGAATTTATTCCTCCTAATTAGGATCAGTGTGCCAAATTTTCTCACTCCTAATTAGGTTAGGTTGTACCAAAATTCTAATGGGTTTGAGTCAGTTATTGGTCTTTTAATTATATGATACATTATCATTCAATAAACCACTCATATGTGTCGAATTATGTCATACATAATTAAATACCCATAACCCTAATAACTAGTGATTTATATTAAAAGCCAATTACATTAATGTGCTATGTATTAAATCTTATTTAAAACATAAATCATAAAAATTCTAAATTTTTATTGATTAATCAAATTAATCATCTTAATAATTCAATTACTATAAAGAGAGAATCTTTGTAACCTATCCAGATCTTTATTATGTGCGATTTTGTAGGTTCATTCACTGTTGGCAATGATCCTAAAATTAATTTAAAACCCATAAATCATAATTGGACTCTACCAAGACATTATGATTACCCAAATTGAAATGAATGTCAATTACGAATTAACATAACCTAATTACAACCTTATACAACCCTTTTTCCTCTCGATATCATGATTAGTATAAGGCATGACAATAATCGACTAGGGATATTTAGAATAATATTCTTTTATACTTCAAGGCTTTACTATCCAAATCACATATTTGATAACTTAAGTAGAATTACTATTCATGAATGTTTTGTCAAATTAAACAAACACATGAATAATAATGAGATAAAACAATGCCTCATAATATATATAAAATATAATCTCGACACAATGCATTGGGGCTAGGGTTACACTAACATGAAGTGCTTTCATAGCGGGCCAGTCCAATACATGTTCCCTAACATGCATCTATGTTCTAAGTGATATCTCATATCTATAATCAATAAAACATGATTATCCTCTTAGCATTATACTAACCTTGGCTTGTCACCATTCCCTTGATAACAATCGATTAGGGACCTTTTATAATAGTATTCTTTTTACCTTATGGTTTACTATCAAGTTACTCTCAATGACATAAGAAAAACTATTCATGGAAGTTTTATTGTCATAAAAAAATAAAATATTTCATAGATGTTAAATAAAATGACTATTTATTAAATAAGAAATATAATGGCAATGTATATCAATGATTGGACTAGGACACAAAACTAACAAACGTAACCAATGGTATCGACACAAACAGAACTCTTTTGGATTGGAGTGTACTAGCACTTGGAATCTCTATTCTAATTCTCACAAATATTTTCTCTATTTGTTTGTGGTACTCACAAATTTGGCCAAGCCATGAAAAATATGACAAGGGTGTGCTCCTATTTATAGGCATATGAGAAAACCTAAATAGGTGCACTAGGGTTAGCCAAAAACCTTATCATTGTCTTTCAAGAATTCGGCCACACTAAAATAAGAAAGAGTGTGCCGAATTCCTTTTTAATTTGGGTGCCAAATTTTCTTCCTTGCCACACAAGGATTCAATCTCTTCTTGTTTAAGGAAGAGAGGGCCGAATTTCTATTTCTTGCTAAGCAAGAATTCGAACTCACTTGTTTAAGGAGGTGAAAGCCAAATTTTTTCCTAGTCATACTAGGGTTTGCTTCTTCTTTTCCCACAAGAATAAGAACTCCTAAAAAATAGGAGTGTGTGTGCCGAATTTCTTCTATTATAATGTTATTAGACATTTAATTACATCATAAATTATCATTAAATCACTCTATTATTAATATATATGGGCCTAATATTATGGCACACATAATATACCCAAACAAGATTAATGAGTAACTTACATTAAAAGGTCATTACATTAATGGATAATATCTTATATCATAAAAAATATATAAATTATAAACCCTGAATTATTAATGATTAATCAAATTAATTATCCTAATAATTTATTTACCAAACGAGAGGACATTTGTAATCCAGTCCAATTCATTTTAGTGTCTGACCCAATATGCCCACTCGAAATTGACAATAGACCTCGTCCCAAACACTGGGGCCCAAAGTCCATATGCGATATCTAGTAATACATTATGTCAACCCAAAATCGAGTGGCATTGATGATCTGAGTTAACCTTTCACAGTTTGATATTTAGTTCTTTTGCCTCACAATATCTGTATTAAGCATAAGGCATGGTCACATGTTAACCTTATATTGCTTAATGCATTTCTTGATCCCAAGTATATTGATATGACAAATGATATTGATAGCCCTTTATCAATTCATTTTAATAGTATGCATATATTCCATCAATCCTTCTCATCGAGTGGCTTAAAAATATCACTTTTCATAAGAGGAACAAATTCATCACTCTTATTATCACTCCTCTACATGATTCATGATATATTCAATCATGGCATTTATTGTCGTCCTGTTACGGATGGCGTTTGACCAAGTCAAAACATGTGATTCCTTATGTAGGAATTGATAGTGAGTTTTAGTCAGAGGACTCAAACATCACCACTGCATGAAAGCTACTTGTGACATTGATCCATGAAGTGCTTTCGTAGCAGGCCAGTTCAATACATGTAATCTATGTTCTAAGTGATATACCATATCCATATTCAATAAAACATGATTATCCTCTTACCAACATACTAACCTTAGCTTGTCATCATTCCCATGATAACAACTGATTAGAGACTTTTAGAATAGTATTCTTTTACCTTATGGTTTTACTATCAAGTCACACTCGACGACATAAGGAATAATAAACTATTCATAGAAGTTTTATCAGCATAAAACAATATAATATTTCATAGATATGAAATGAAATGCCTCTTTATTAATTGATAAATCGAATGACAATGCACATAAATGATTGGACTAGGGCACCAAAACTAACAATCATCTATCCTCGAAAGTGGATATCGTTTTTTCACTATTACATTATTCAACTGTTGGTAATCGATACACATAAAAAGGTTGACATCCTTCTTCTTTACAAACAATACTGACACACCCCAAGATGAAAGGCTTGATCGAACAAATCCCTTATCCAACAACACTCTCAGCTGAGCCTCTAACTCCTTCAATTCTGTTGGCGTCATCTGATGCAGCGGAATCGATATCAGATCGGTACCATGCTACAACTTTATAGTAAATCGATATCTCGATTAGGTGGAAGTCTACGTAACTCCTCTGGAAACACATTGGAAAAGTATCGACCTACTGGTACATCTCCTACCCTCAACTTCGGTCTCTCCGACTAAATCAAAACAAAGGCCAAATATGCCTCGCATCCTCGATGAATCATCTTCTCTACTTTAATAACGGATACATAGCTTCGTATCACACTGTCTCGCTCACCCTAATAACAGAACTCAGTCTCACCAGGCGGTCAAAAACATACTCTATTCGCAAAATAGTCTAGGGTAGCATGCCAAGTCAATAGCCAATCCATACCAAGTATGATGTTAAACTCTCCAACATCTAACATGATTAGGTCAACAATCAGTTCGTGCCCATCAATGGCAATCACGCAACCCTTAACCACTGATTCGGTCAAAATCTTGTTGTCCAAAGGCGACGAAACTTCTAACAATTTATCCAATGGATGTAACACTAATCCTTAACGCTCAAAAAATATGGAGTGATGAATGAATGCGATGCATCAGTATCAAATAATACATAAGAAGAAGTATCAAAAATAGAAAACGTACCAGTAACTGCAACATTAGAGGTTTGTGCCTCATGACGGGTCAAATGGTACACACGAGCCTACCCTCAAAACTATTATGTCTAGCCTGTTCGTGGCCACCACCCTGTCCAATCTGGCTATAGCTCCCAGAACTTGTTGTGCCTCTACCTGCATCTCTACCAACTCCAGTGCTAGTAGTGTCTATACCTCCGACCATTGACTGCACTGTTTGTGATCTTGTACCAAGTCTCACGAGGCACTCAACCACCTTGTGTCCCGGCTGCTTGTAATGAAAATAGAGACATGCCGCTTTGCTACAAACTCTCGAGTGTCTCTTTCCACAAGTCTTGCAAGGTGGAAGCGAATCTCTCAAACTTTAACCTTTGGTACGCCCAGCAGGCTGCGCCACACTAGCACTCTGAGAACTATGTCCATGTTTATGATGTCCACAAGAATGTCTACACCACTGCTCAGACTGATCACTCTATCCTAGACCTTGCTGGCCTCTAGATGTACCCGCAGTCTTCGCCCTCTTAGGCTCTTTCGAATGGCTCTCGTCTTGATACTCCATACCTCTTGCAGCCTCTATAATCTGCGACTTTGTATGCAAATTTTGGGTCCCCGCTACTCTGCTAATCTTGATTAGCAACCCATTCAGGAATTTCCAAGCGCACACATTAGTAAAGCCCTACCTATGTGTCTAAAGCTGCTATTCACTCACCTAGAAATCCAAGCGCACACGTCACTCAAGCCCCACTCATCTCATCATAGTCTTAACTACTTTATTCGAGATTACTCGTATAATCAAATTGAGACTTTCTCATCAATGTTGGTTCAAAACTAATGCACCATAAAATCTTTATTTCCATGGAGCCAATAAGGTCACACCTTATTAAGTACCATACACTCATCCAATTTTATGTTGTAAAATCTTAATGGTTGATGATTCGTTAGAATAATTTCACCATAGTCATCACTACGTTACTTTTGAGATCATTGAAACGACAAATCATCAAATATTTTATGAGTATTATTTAAGTCTACACTTAATTCACATAAATATCCATGAAGATTGTAACATGATCTAAGAATCATATTATCAAATGCCAACATTGTGTGATGTCCAAATAGTTAATGATTCATTTCATTAATGATTAATGATTAAAACTTTTGCATCCAACATCTATGCAAAACTAGATTTGGATGCCACAGGGTTTATGACTTATGATAATATATTAGTTATGTTCTGCAAGTAATTTCTTTATGTTGGAATTCACGACTAAAATATGACATTCATATACATACATGGCAGTGGATATAACAAAAATTTAATGCCTTGAATTCCCCCAAGGACCCATGCATATCAACATATATAATTAAGGTTGGAAGGTTTACCTTTCACCAATGCTCGATCGATCAGTTGTATGAAACGTTGGTGTAGCTCTTTGCACCAAGAACATAAATCACCTTTGTTGAATCACGTTGCTTTTCCGCGAATGTGGCTACAGGTATCCACGCGAACGAACTTACCTTGGAATGATTGTAGTGTACTAGCACCCTTTTAGAATCAATATTCTAAAGCTCACAAAATTATTTTCTCTCTTTGAATTGTAGCACACAAATTCGGCCAAGGGATGAATGAATGGCAAGGGGTACAAGTCTATTTATAGGCATATGACATGACCTGGATGGACAACACATATGAACCGAAATTCCCCTTCTCCTTGCCCTACTAGGATTCGGTTTTCTCCTTTATGCAAAAAGAGGGCCGAATTCATTCCTAGTCATACTAGGTTTCGGTTTTCTCCTTTATTACAAGAAGAGAACCAAATTCATTCCTAATCATATTAAGCTACATCCTATTTAGGATTTCCTTGTCATACAAGAATAGGACTCCTAATTAGATGTGCATTTGTGTGCCAAATTCTATTCATTGTCATACAAGGATTAAGATCCCTAAAAATAGAACTGTGCTGAATTTCTTATCCTTGTCATACAAGAATAAAGACTCCTAAAAAATAGGAGTGTGATATATTCCAAATTTTTAAGGATTTTTCTAATGTTATTGGGCTTTTAATTTCATGATACACTATCATTAAATAAATCACTCCCTTATTAAAACAAATGGGCCGAATTTATTATGTCACACATAATAATATACCCATAATAATTTGTGATTCATATTAAAAGCCAATCACATTAATGAGCTATGTATTAAATCTTATTTAACACATAAATATAAAACCCCGAATTATTATTGATTAATCAAATTAACCATCTTAATAATTCGTTCATCACTAAGAGAGAATACTTTGTAATCAATCTAATTTGTTCTTTGTGTGTGACCCTATAGGCCCACTTGAAATTGGCAATGAGCCTCGTCCCAACCTTTAGGCCCAAAGTCCATAAGCGGTATCTAGTAATACATTAT
>CAODLS010276117.1:0-11081 GCA_948243855.1 Flueggea neowawraea | reverse complement strand
CACCACTGGATATTGGAATCACCATATCTGCAGGCTTCTCATACAAACCTTTTGTCTTCTTTGAATTCTCATTTCCCTCTAGCTCCTCTTCTTCTGGTTCATCAACTTCATCTGTTACAAGGTTCAATGGAACAGGAACTGGTGGTGCAGGGGAAGTGGTTTTGTAGAACAAGAAATTGACAGTTATATTGTAACTACCAACAACATAAGCATCTTCAACAACGTTTCTGAGCACCATTGTAAAGTGAAGATTCTTTGCTTGGAGCAACGAGGAGTACTTAGTAATGTCCTTCTTCACCTTCCACAAGTTTCTTGAAGAGTTATTTGCCCTGTCCATCTGGGGTGTGCTTGTCCTCAGCAACTCTGAACCGCCAAGCCACAACCCTGAAATGTAATACGACCCGTCGTCTTTGAGGCCATTTCCAACCCCGGCGGAGCGTAATTCAAGTACCACGAGTGACCACGGAGGAGGGCAGTCGGAGGGTGGATTGTAAGGGGTTGAAAAAGTGGCGTTAGTGAAAGTGGTGTTGATGATTTGATGTGTGCATGATGGGATCCGATACTCACACACAACAGGTCTAGTTAGTTCGAAATATGCGTCCGAGTCCTGAGAGAAAGAACCAGTGATCAGTGACAGGAAGGTGGTGGAGATGAGGAAGAGATCAAACGTGGAGATTTCTTTCATTTCTTTTCTTCTTTGTGGAACTAGAAAGGTTGCGTTTGTGTGTTTACAAAAGTGTTTGATGAGTTTTGCAATGTAAAATGCTAGACATATTTAAGTTGGTGAATCATGGAAACCATGTGCCCTTTTGTCAGGCATGTAATTTGTATTGAAATGGGTAAAATGGTCTTGGTTAATGGCATGATAGGCAATTCCAGATTTCACGTATTACTTGATTGAATTATTTTGCATGCATTGGGATTGATTAGTTCTTTAGTTAGGACCAAAATTTGCCACGCTGAAATTTGGTTTGTGCACTTTTTACAATGGACTCTTGGACAGTATTAGTCGTCAGGTTGAAAGGAATGATGAATCAAGAAATGGTGAATTAGTGGGGATCATGTGCATGACAATGGAGCTGCAACAACACGTGTTTATGAAGAAGGGCATGGAAGAACAGCTGTGCTGGAGGGGCATTGAACTTCAGGCACGTTTGTGATTCTGCAAAGTTTCATGCAGGATCAAAGAAACCGTTGGTTCAATTCAAAACTAAACCAAGTGAAACCAAACCAAAGGAATGTAATTATTTGATTCAACTTTTCCATTAGTATTTTGAATTGTTAAAACAATCTAAATTTTCAGTTGATCATTCAAATCATGTTTTTGGAACTGTCATCAGATCACGTTAAACCAAGCTGACTGAATGGAAAACGTGGTGGAAAAAAAAAACAGGACCCTTGTTGGGTTTGGTTATTCTCATATCTGGGTTGAGTTTATGATGGACAAAAGTCGTCTGTTTGTACATAAATGCAGTTTCGTCAGAATGAACTCGAGCTCTGAGAGAGTGCAAACATCTAGCATGGAATACAACAGCAAGACTCAGCATGTACAGACAAACTCTTCATTAAATGGTCTTGCAATGAGACAATTAGATATGGAAGGTACGAGGAATGTGACACCCTTGAACCTCAAATCTGACATTGGTCATTCCATTTTAGTACTTCTTCCATTGTATAAAATGGCCTCGAAATGTTTATTGCAGAAAAGATTGGACTTTCCCTGTATTTTGCAAGCCCATGCTAGACCTTGGTCTTATGTTTCAATAATTTATTCTTCAGGATTTTTATTTATTGATTTCACTGTTAAATTAAATTAGCTGAAATTCATAAATTAAGTGTAATGTTTGTTCAACCATTAATTTGTCCACTAATTTTATCTGTTAGAAAGATTTGAATCTTAAAAAACATTTAGAATCTAAAAATACATTTATTTAGAGAATAATGCTGTAATTTTCAGGACGCAAATCTAAAGGCAGACATTTGTTAACCCCGGAATAATGGAATGGTAGGAACTCCTCAACTCGAACTGAAAAAACGCCCAAATAATCATTCTTCATGATACCAGTTCTATTCTTTTACTCAGATCAACTGATAAATACCCTGCTGATTTAACAGTAGACACCTGCTAATCAAGATGCAAAATTCCCAGATCGATTTTCGTAACTGCTCCATCACAAATTAAGTTCTGCAAGTTGTGCAGGACAAAGAAACAGGCTCTATACCAATGATAGTGTTGATAATGAAACCATGGTTCTGGTCGTCTTCGTCGTCACAGGAGGAGAAGAGGCTCCCCTGGATATAAGAAACTGACAGATATCAGCATAAGCAATGACATTGGCGATGTGTAAAGGCGTGGTGCCAAGCTTGTTCGGAGCATTTACATCTGCTCCTCTGTTAACCAACAATTCAACTGCGTCCATGCTGCCACCTTCCACCGCTAAATGCAGGGCGGTATGGTGATGGTTGTCCCGGCAGTCCAACTCTACCCCGAACTCAAGTAGTAATGCTACGATATCCTTGTAAACTTTGATTGCTGCAACATGTAATGCTGTCAAACCATTCTGATCACGGTAACTTGCAACTGCACCACTTCGTAGCAATGATTCAAGAAGCTCTATTTCCCCTCGCCTTACTGCCATTAGCACTTGTTCTCCGCTTTCCAGGATTTCCACAATCTCATCCTGCAATACCATCCGTACAAAATTTTGAAATTACAGCATCAAAAATCATAATTAATTGAACTACCCATTAAATTCTTTTGTTCAACTGCCATCAAGAATCATGCGAAGTTGGAATGATATTTAAAACTTATATAAACTCACCATATAATGAGATTTAATGTGAAACTAAATTGAGAAAAGAATTTGAAAAATTTTCATTCTTTTTTAGAAAATTAAAAAATAAAGAATTTTATATTTAATTTCTATCTAAAATACACCTTGAAAAATACATCTACTCTTCTTTTTTATTTTCTATAAAAAAAATATTTTTAATTTTTAATATATTTTTTAAATATTTTAACTTTTTCAAAAAAAAAACTGAAAATAAAAAACAAAAATTGTTTTTCAAACTAAATATAATCGAAAATTTTCCAAACATTATTCAATTTCTATAGTTGTTCAATCATCAAACTTACATTTCCCTTGTCACGAGCAACCTCAAAAACTGAACGGCCACGATCATCTAAAACAGTGGGGTCCGCACCCATCTCAATCAACACCTCCACCATCCGACGGTCACCATTCCCCGAAGCTTTATGCAAGGCCGTCCTTCCATCTCTACCCTTCGCACTCTTATCCGCACCCGATTCCAACAACACCTTAGCACACTCAACACTTCCCTTACTCGCCGCCAAAATCAACGGCGTCCGTCCCTCTTTATCCCTCAAATGCAACGGTCCTGCGTACCCCTTCACCAACTCCACAACTTCCTCCGTCTGATCAAACGCTACTGCCACGTGTAACTCTCTCCAACCATTTGTCACCTCCCACATGGACAACCGAGCCACGTGTTATCAACACGTGCGTCAATATTCAACCCGGCGTCTTGAAGCAAGTTTACCATTCCCTCCGGGTTATCCAACTCGGTGGCAACTAGGAGTAACAACTTAGCCTCCAGTGACATGTCAGCAAGAACATACCTCTGCTTCTTTAAAATATTCATAATTGCGTCCACGTCACCGATGCTGACAGCGTGGCGGAGAAGAAATGGCCCCACAAAAAACATTTTCAATTTAAAATCCTGAGTACTCTTACCCTGTTCGGAACAAATGAATTTCACAAAATTTTGTAGAATTTATTTGCAATTTTAAATTCTCGTGTTTGGAAAACAAAAAAATGTGGAATTCAATTCTACGAATTGAATTATGTGGAATTGGAGATAACTAACCCAATTCCTATCAAATTTAATAAGATTTCCAAATGAATTCTACAAAAAAATTTACATGACAAAATTATCCCTCTTCTAAATCACAAATAACAAAATTATCCTCTCCTATTTCTAAACCTAACTCTATTTGTAAATGAATTCTATGTGAATTATAAGAGTTAATTTCACACATGATACCTCAACTTTGTAAAATATATCACTAAAATACTTTAATTTTTTTTCTTTCATTAATGATACTTGAAGTTTCATTTTTTTTCTTTTATGATACCTAGATACAATTGAGCCAGTAAGTACATGTACTTAATGTATAAAAAAATTAAGTTAAATATATATACTTTACGTATAGAAAATTAAATTGTCTTAATTTGGAGTTTTACAGAGTAAATACATATACTTAATGTCTAGTTATTGACTCAATTATATCTAGGTATCATAAATAAAAGAAAAAAAAATTAAAATATTTTAGTGATGCATTTTACAAAATTGAGGTATCATGTATAAAATTAACTCTTAATTATTATTTAATATGTAATAAATGATATATTTAAAAGTCGATTGAAATGAATTTTTAATTCTTCATTTATTTCAAACAATATTTTAAAAAATTTAATTAAATTTTATATTTTAAATAACACTATATCAAACAGTAAAATTTATTTATAAATAAATTTTATATTTTAAATTCATTTGTTCCAAACAGAATCTTAAACTCATTCAGCATTAAGTGGTCGCAGCTTCGGGTTGGAGCTAGCTTGATTAAAAACCGGTCCGATGGGAAGCGAGAGAAGGAGGAGGGGAGATGGGATTGGGGTTTGAGGATGACCTGGAAGGCGGCGGAGGACAAAGGAGGGATGATTCCGGTGGGAGGGTTGACGAGGAACTTGTGGGGTGAGGAAGTTTGAATTTTGAAGGCGATTGGGGTGGTGGGAGTGAGGGAGGTTAAGCAGATTGTGGCTCGACATTTGGTGTTGAGTTTGAAGTCAAAGAGGACTTCAGTTTCGGAGATTTTGGCTAATTTTTTGGTCTCCATTGGTGAGGAAGAGAAGAAGGGAAGGGAAGTGTATGGTTACGTCGTGGGTTTTGCGGGGTGAGTGAGTATGCATGTGAGGTGAGCTTGGCTGTGGGCTCGTGACAGAATGGTGGCGGCAAGAAGAAACAAGAATGGTGTTGGAGTTGTCAATTTTGTGGGAAGATACGGAAATGGTGAAAGACAAAATGGGCTAATTGGGCTTGTCGACCCTAACCAAGCAAGCCGTTAACGGGAAAAAGAAAAGGCCCAAACTTGGAAGAAAGTGTGCGTTTTGGTCTGTCGTCTCACTTCTCTACTTGCAGCGGTTATCTCCTAAAGTATCTACAACCCTTGGTCAAACAGGGGCGTTTTAAGTCAATTCTCTGTTCAGTCTCAGGAATACGGTGCATCAAATCAAGAAAGTTGCCGTCTTTCGGGGTGATGATGGCTCAGCAGTGGAGAGTCTAACCAGATGAGTCAAAAAATGTTGGATATTCTTTGTAGAAATATTGTGAGATTCAAATCAGAAACCCAACTGGGTTTTCTTGAAAAGACCGTATTTTTTAGGTCACTATCAGTTTCACCCTTGAAACAAAAGCAGAGCTTAGCTAGAGCGTCTGATTACCTAATAAACTCATGTGGGCTTTCACCAGAACGTGCCAAGTCTGTATCTAGACGGATTAACTTGGAGAATCTTGATAATGCTAATGCGGTGATTAGGCTTGTTAAAGATTACGGATTAACCAACACAGATGTCTCCAAAAGGGTTACCAGATGCCCTAGGTTGCTTTTAAGCAATCCAAACGAAACCCTTATGCCAAAATTCTAGTTTCTGAAGTCGGTTGGGGCTTCAAGCTCTGATCTTTGCGTGCTTTTGTCTTTGAATTCGATGTTATTGAGAAGGAGTTTAGAAACACTGATTATGCCATTATACAACACTCTCAAAAGTGTACTTGAGTGCAATGAGAAAATATTTACGAGTATGAAAAGGCTTCCTTGGGTTGGGGGAACTTTCTTAAAATATTTGGATTGCAGATTGGGTTACTTAAGAGAGCTTGGAATGCCATCCCGTTCTATCTCTAGTTTGGTTCTGCATTTTCCCCAAGTTGTTGGCGCTCCGTCTCACAAGTTTGATCAAGCTGTTAAGAAGGTTATTGAAATTGGCTGTGATCCTACCAAGCCTACATTTGTGACTGCAATCAAAGTGATTGTTGATACATGTCATGAGAGAAGGAAAGCCAAGTTAGAGCTTTACCAGAAGTATGGTTTGCCTGAAAATGATATCTGGTCTATCTTCAAAGAGAATCCACTAGTTTTAAAGCCTTCAGTAGAGATAATTAAGGGAATTATGGATTTTCTTGTAAGCAAAATGGGTTTGCAGCCTGCGTATATTGCTCGTAATTCATTTGTTCTAACGTACAGTTTACATAATAGGATCATTCCAAGGTGTTCAGTCCTCAGGGTCTTGCATTTGAAGGGTTTCCTGAAACAAGAAATGGCTATATCAACAGTGTTGGTGATGAATGAGAAGCAGTTCTTGGATTTGTTTGTGACAAAATATCCGAAAGAGGCACCTCAACTGCTGAGCATTTTGCAAAATTAACAGAGTATTCAGGAGTTAGGCTTTGATTTCGAAGAAAAGGCCAGGACAGAGAGTTTGTAGACAGTATGCGTATTCACCTTGTTTATGACAGGCTAACTTGAGCTGTTTGCTTGAATTAACATAGTCTTCTAATGCAATTCTTGCACTGCCTTGGATATGGTTTAACTAAGACTACTTCTCATTGCTTGTCTCATGAACGTGTTTAAGAGTCTGTAACTCATTTCCTCCCAGGGCTGGTCAGTGATTTAATTGCTCAGATTACAAATTCACCATGTCTCACATTTAACTTAATTTCTTTTTTTTTTCCTGCCATTTTTGGTTGCTGTAGACCCAGATGAAGTTTATCAGAAGCTTTAAAATTGTGTTAGGTGCAAGAATGATGTCTGCACCTTTTGCTAGAAACTTGAGTGCAGGATTTTTACTCGTTTCATTTGTGCCAGTTAGTGTTTTTTTCCCCATTCTTTTTATCATGGAGTTATTTTCTTGATTTAATTAATAATGTTGAATTCATTGTTTAATTAAAGCTAACAAGTTTACTTTCACTTGTGATACTCCAATGAGTACTCATAAAAAAAGTATTCATTGAGGACTCGAATTATTTAATTTCAGACTTAATTACTTAATTTTAGGAGGTAATTATTTAATTTTAGATGTAGTTATTTAATTTGACCACTAGTTACTTAATTTTGTGATAAATTAAATAACAATAACTATTACTTAATTATTACTGAAATTACTTAATATGAGTTTCAGTTACTTAATTTATTAATGAGTCCTCTTTAGAAGTCTTCATTAGAGTATCAATCTTGCTTGACACTTAAAGATTAAGATTGATGATGGTCTTCAGGATTTGTGAGCGAGGATTCACAGATTGAAGACGGAAAATTCATCTTTGAATTTGGTAGCAGCACATTAGTATATAAAGAATTTCAATTTGGACAGTCATAGGGTGGAGTTTGTTTCGTATTCGATTTAATTGGCAATTCATGAGTTGATGTTGAATTTAATTTTGAAGCTCAAATTATAAACAAAGTCTGAACAATGGAAAGGCTTTGCTCGTTAAATTCGTAAGCAAAATTCAACTTAGATCAGCTGTTTCAGTAAACAAATCAACTTCAATCAAAACTTAAAAGTTGTTAGTATATTATAATTCTAAAGATGCATATTATTTATTTAGATACACCAGTAAACGTGTTTTGTGTTTAGTATATTATGCTTGCAATGGTGCTTGGCTTCCACAATTGCATTTCAGAAAGCTTAAGAAAGCACTCTCAGAATTTCTTTTTCGCATCGGAAGCTTTCTTCACGAGCCACACGAGTTTTTTACTCTCTCTGTCCCATAAAAATAGACTATTTTTTTTTTATATTTATCTTAATATATGAGTTTGTTTCACTTTTAATACTAGTAGTTATGTCACATTTGATTATATTATTTATACTTAATACATATAAAATTGAGTTGTTAATTACTATTGGATAATTATAAGGATATTTTTGAAAATTTTCAATAAAATTAATAATTCAACTAATCTTTTTAATCTGTGTGAAAAAAAATATTGTAGTCTATTTTTATAAGACGAAAAGAGTATGAATCAATGGAGCACATAGATCACTTTTCTTTTTCAAAATACCTGCAAATCATCAATATATATAAAAGCTGAAGAGTTTTCTGTAACTTTTGTTAAGTGTTTTCTTATTTAATTGACACTTGGCATCTATATAAAAAGATATTTTTTTAGTAATAAAAGGAGAGTTTTGATTTAAATATTATTTAAGTAAATTATTGATGTGTATAAAATGAGAGTTAAAAATTTAGCAAAATAAATGATGTGAGGTCAAAAAATACTACTCTCCTAACCAGAATTGTTACCTTGATTAACATTTCAATGTAGAAAAAATTTGATTATTCTAACGCATTGCGCAAACATAATGCTAATAATTTTGTAATCACTAATTCTTCAATGTATTGCTCTTTCCTACTTCAAATTCAAGTTGATATATGAAATATTTAATTTTCACAAGTCACTATTTGGACATTTGAAAATTGTTGATTCAACATAAAATTTCGGGTTAACAACATCAACGGTCACTAAATTTTCCGACTTATTGCACAAAAGTCAATGAAGTGACTTTTTTTTGGGTAAGTCACTAAACACAGAGAAATTGTGCATCCAAGATCATTGTGTACCTACTCGTGCCAACTGGCCAGTCTAGTCACCATATGTGCATAAACGTCGGATGCCACGTTTCGCATGCTACCACGTGAACAATTGCCACGTGGCAGGAGAGCTCACTCAAAAATTGAAAAAAAAAAACCCAGTCCCAATACATCCCTAGAATCTGACGTCGTCATCTCTAACTCTCCAATTCTAATCTCCAACTTTCCTATTCCCAATTCAGATCGAATAACCCTAAATCATTTCTTACAATTTCTTCCACCCACAACCGTCGTCGTTATGTCAACAGTCGTTCTCTCTCTGTGTTGTCTCTTACATCAACGACATTATCTCTTTGTCGATGCTCTATCTTTATCGGCGCTCATCTTTGTCTCTATCTGAAGTTTGTGTCTGTCGTTTGTTTGGGTCAGTGTTGGTGGTGTTGTTGTTCCTTAGTTGTCTTATGCATCCGTCGGCTTTTTTGGTGGGTGAGGTTGAATTTTATCTTTGCTTTGATTTTGAGTAATCATTGCCACATATATTTGTTGTTAGAGATTCTGAAGTTTAGTTGTTCGGTTGAATTTTTCTTTTTTTTTTTAGGATGGAAAGTTTACATTGTAACATGTTTTGTTTATTGCTTTTGGTTGAGATTGAATTTTGTTGAAACCTTGAAGCATATCTGACAATGCTATATGAAAATTCAATTTTGTGTAGTTTTTTATTTTTATAGTTTCATAGTTTGTTCAAATTTGTATTGCAGTAACGTCAGATTGTGGGGCTAGATTGGGACCGTTTGTTTATTTTTTTATTTTTGAGTGAGCTCTCCTGCGACATGACAATTGTCCATGTGGCATCCGATGTGTATGCATACATGGTGACTAGACTGACCAATTGGCACAGATAAGTACACAGTGACTTTAGGTGCGCAATTTCTCTAAGTTTAATGACCTGTCCGAAAAAAAAAAGTCATTTCAGTGACTTTTGTGCGACGATTTGAAAAATTTAGTGACCGTCGGTGTTATTAACCCTGAAATTTCAGTCATGAGAGAAACCTACAACTATGAGACATGCGAAAAACAGTTTAGGGGTGCAATTATAGCTTTTATTAAACCGGGGACTAAGGACATCAAAACAAAATAGTACAAGGGTTTAAAGCATAGGCTCTCATTTCCAGATGCCAACCGAGCAAGCCGTCAAGAACCAAAAAGCAAATGCCGAAACTTGGAAGAGATTTGTGCGTTCTGGCTTGTCGTCCAACTTCTTCACTAGCAACTATCGTCTTTGAAAGTATCTGCAAAACCCTTGGCCAAAACGGTACGTTTAAAGTCCATTTTCTGTTCAATCTCAAGAATCCCGTGTATTACATCAACAAAGTTGCCGTCTTTCGGGGGCGACGATGGTTCAGCAATGGAGCGTCTAACAAGGTCAGTCAAAAATGTTGAGTATTTTTTGTAGAAATATTGTACGATCTACCTCAAAAACCCAACTGGGTTTTCTTCAAAACACCATCGCTTTTAGGTCACGATCAGTTCCACCATTGAAACAGGAGCAGATCTTTGCTAGAGCGTCTGATTACCTTATAAACTCATGTGGGCTTTCACTAGGGCTGGGCAGGGGCCGGGCCGGAAGGTTTTTTCCAGCCCGGTCATACGGGCCGGGTCCGATTGAGCGAGTTAAATGTCCAGCCCAGACCCGCCAATTCAAAACGTTGGGCCCAGCCAGCCTGCGGGATAAATTTTTTAATAAAAAATATTAATTTTCTATATATTCTTTATCAAAATATAATTTAACATATACTTTATTATATAAATTATACTTTAATAAATATTAAACAACTCTTAAATTTATAATTAACATCATTTTAACTAATTTATAACACATAATACATCAAATTAATATTAATATACTATATATTATATATATATAATATAAAAATATATATTATATATATGTGGGGGCCGGGTTGCCAGGCCAAAACATAAATTCAGGCCCGGTCTTATGTTATATAAAAAATTTGTGGACCGGGCTGCGGGCCAAGAATTATTGGCTAGGGCCGGGTCCGGCTTTCACCAGAACATGCTAAGTCCGTCACTAGCCAGATTAATTTAGTGAATCATGATAATGCAGATGCAGTGATTAGGCTTTTGAAAGATTATGGATTCACCGATACGCATATCTGCAAAATGGTTATTAAATGGCCCCACTTGCTTTTAAGCAAGGCAAACAAAACCCTTCTGCCGAAACTCCAGTTTCTGCGGTCGGTTGGGCCTTCAACCTCTGATCTTTGCTTGACGCTGTCTTCGAATCCGAAGTTGCTGGCAAGTGGTTTAGAAACACTGATTGTGCCTTTGTATAGCACTCTCAAAAGTGTACTTGAGTGCAATGTGAAAGTATTTACTAGTATAAGAAGGCTTCCCCGGGTTGG
>CAODLS010276005.1:0-25054 GCA_948243855.1 Flueggea neowawraea | reverse complement strand
TGGTTCAGAACCATGTCATGTAACACCGCATCTGAAATTCACAGAACCAGTCATTTTCTGAATAGACTTGAAATGTCATAATCTGACTTGAATATACCGTTAACGGAGGACTAAATAAAACAATAATTAAAACTTAAATTGTTAAAAAAAATATAAGTTGTGTCAACAAATGTTACTCCACTTTATAAGAAAGAAGAAAAAGAAAAAAGACATATATATATGTATATAATACCTGTTTGGTACGAAAAGATTTAACATTTTATGTATTTAATATTTTGTTAATTTTTTTTTTGCTAGTAATTTTTTGGGTAGTGATACAATTTGACACGAAATGTTTTTTTGGATATGCGCTGTTTCTGATGTGACAATATGTTTGACTATTATTTGCTGACTTAATCAAGTGAATTTAAATATATTAAAATGACACCCATATTAACGTGTATTATATAATTATATTTTCAAGAATAATTGTAATCCAATAGTAAAAGTGCATTTAAATATATGAAAATGACACCCATATTAACTTGTATCATATTATATTTTCAACAATAATTGTAATCCAATAGTAAATTGAGTGATAGATTAAAGGTACAAATAGTATTTTAATAAATTTAATAGATTATGAAAAATTAATTGGTGTAATGCAATTTTTTAAATTGAGAACCTCTTTAAATAGTAAAACACAATTTGGATTTAGCATCAACAAACATGAAAGCTCCCAATTTTATTAGCTAAGTATATCATAATTAAGCTACTGATGACTAACTATTAGAAATGACAAAAAAGTCAAAAGTTATTTATTAAAAACTTATTTGATAACTAATAGGATATAAAAAATATGGTAAGTTTTGTAATGATTGGTGATGGATAAATAGAAGAAAAATAAAAAATATACAAAAACTACAATATATACCATATACCACTTATGTCTAAACAAACTCAAAAAAAAGATGTCAAAAGTTGACAGAATCTAAACTGAAACATTGTATTTGAACTGATAAGATGGATAATAGATTTCGATGTCACAAAATGGAAATGGCCGTGTCTTTGAATTTAATAATTTTCTTAAAATTTCTTTTAGTTATATTTATCTGTTCAGTTTAGTTCAATCTGATGAGCAATATAGGTGCATGCATTTACTCTGAATTTATTATTTCGTTGGTTTTGGTACTTACCTGGTAAAGGAAGGCAGTCTTCGGCAATTAATTGGAGGACTCGAGCACGAACAAGAAAAGTGGCGGCATTGTTAGTCCTGAAGATGATACTAGGAACTTGTAGACGTCGAGTCACAGGTTCAGAGAAGTACATAAGTTCGTCATAGATCACACATGCCAATTCGTCTTTCGAGCCGAGCCTTTTGAACATCCTGATCAGGCGTTCTTCCAAGGGTGCTTCGCAATTGGCATTGACAATCCTGAGGAGGGCCAAGTAGTCCCCGGACGATGTTTCAAGGTCGGATAATCCGTCGGGTATAGCCTGGAAACTGAAATCAGTGTGGTTGAAGGGATCAGGAGAGTTGAATTGGGTATGAATGATTGGGATCGTGAAGCCTTTGGAGTGAAGAGTGGATGCAAGTTGAAGCATCGGGTTTATGTGCCCCTGGAATGGGCATGGAATTAGCACCAACTGACAACTTCTCATGTTCAATTCTCTGTAAGGACCTGAACAACTCTAATGTTACAAATACAAAATGGTTGCTTTGCTCTCTCTAGTCTTCCTGGGCTCCTTTAAATAGACAAATGAGCTTGTTAAGAAAGGTCACGTGATCAAACATTCTAAAACACAATTTTTTTGGCCAGTTCTAATGCCTCATGAAGTGAACGAGGTTTAGTAAGGCGGACATAGACCCTAAAATTGACATATAGTTGAAACATATCGTGGTTAGAAAAAAAATGATGGTGAATAATAATAATACATAAGAAAATAGAGAAAATGACACAACTTGTTTGAAAAATATTCTAATTGCTCAATGTTATATGCTAAAAACATATGCTATTATATTAATTTTTTTTTCTAAAAAATAATATTAAAATACAATGATCAAGTCATTCTCGGACAATAATTGTAAAAAAAAATTGTTTTTCCTGCTATTAGAGCTCCATTAAAATTTTGTTCTAATTTCGTAGCTGTAGTCTACTCATAAGTACTGAAGTTTACTCGATTACGCTAACTCGCAGTGAGTGCATACTACAATCAGTTCGCTACCAAACGTTCAACAGTTCGTTCTGATCTTATGAAATTTTTTGGTTTAACGTTTTCTCAAGAATGATTAAATAAATAACGTATAAGTGGATATTTCGCATAAGCCAACCTATTTTTTTGTCTTTATTTCGGGTCCTCATTGATTCGTGGGGCTGTTTTATTGGCCTGGTACAGTTGCTATCTCAACAGTTTTGCCGACTAAAAATCGCGCAGAGTAAAAATGCCCGTATTATGGTGGCTAATTAAATATCATTACTTTTTTGTATAGTTGTTGCTATCTCAGCTTTATGAATTAATGAAAGGGTGATCAAAATGATATTTTATCTCATATTTGTTTTTTTTTGAATATATTGAGAGTTTATTAACAAAACAATTACGTTCAATATCTCATATAAAAAATTAAGAAACATGCATGATCTTAACAATTGACTATTGTAACCGTATAAATACGCATTGATCCCTTGCCATTTTATGTGGCATTGATCTCAGCTCTCTCGCCAACTCATGGGATGATATCTCTAGGGCAACCCAGGAAGTTTCCTCACACTTGGGCCTTGTTTAGTATTGGAGAAGTATGAGAGGGAAAGTTAATTATTGGAGAAGTTACTTAATTTGGCATGTTTGTTAACATTTAAGGAATTTTTTTTCTATACTTGATGTATGACTATTCTCATGTATCAAACTAATTAGAGTATAATATATAAATAAGTAGACTCATTCTAGCCCACTCTGAGAACATGTTTTAAGAATTTTGATTAGTTAGTGTATGAATAGAATTATACATCAAATATAGGTAGAAATTTTTCTAATATTTTTATGGTTACTTTCCTTGACATAAAAGAAACTAATTCTCCTATAGAGGGGAAGTAAAAATCTAAGGTCCCTCCAAGAATTTTTTTTACTTAAGGGAAAAAGACTATTTAGTCTTTATTCTACTCTTCCTTCTTTATTTTTTCAAGATATTATAATTGTTAACTAATTAAAAAAATCATATTATCATCACATTTTTTAAAAAAATTCATTTGTATACCAAATACATAAAATTAATAATTTCCAAATATATTTTTTTAATAATTAATTTCGCAAGAATTTCACAGATTATATGAGCCCTTATTTTCCCGAAATTCCACCGAGGCGTCAAACCCATCTCCCAATCAACGGGTCCTTTTTCCTGTAAAAAAGAATAGCTTTTCCTTTTTGATCAAAAATCATATAAAAAGGGGTGTTATATATTTAAGTATTATTCGTTTTGGACCTTGTTCACTTTTACGATTTTAATTTGAAAAGACTGAAGCAAAAAAGTAAGCAACCGTGGATTTCAACTACTATATGATATGTGTTAAATAGCACGTCAATATCTAATCAAGAATTAAGTTTTTTATCATTTGTGTTTAATTGTTTTTTTTAATGTGTTCTGTTTTATGCCCGTATATGCAGATGGAATAGAATTATAAACTTGTTTTCGATGTCAGCATTCGTTCTGCTGGCTACATCACATTCATTTCTTTCATTTCATCACCATGAATAGGTTTCTTGCCAAGTCCTTATCCCTATTCTATGAGATTTTTTCCCCTCTTTGTTACACATTTGAATGAGATATATAACTGTATATATATAAATCATCAGTTGTGGGACATGTTCAATGTATTAAACTCCAATGACCCAACTTGTTAGATATTATTCTGCATATAAACAGGATGGATTTATAAGCCTCTCCTTATGTGTAGATAGAGAATTCAGCCTAATCAAGATCTGAGCTCCTTGAAGTAGAATCTTATGAGATTTTATTGCCTTATTCTTGCACATAACAAATTTATTAATTAAGGTTGTCAAATAGTGCATTATTTGCAATAAATTAAGGGGTGTATTGGATTATAACTTTTAATAATTTTTGTAGATTTTTTTTAAATGAATGACTTTTACAGATTTCATAAATTTTAATAATTTTTGCAGAGTTTATAAATTTATTAATGACTTTCATATATTTTATTTTAAAAGACTTTTGTAGAGTTTAGACTTTACTAATGACTTTCATAGACTTTATTTTCAAAGACTTTTATAGAGTTTATAAATTTGTCAATTACTTTTATAAATTTTATTTTAAAAGACTTTTATAATAATTAAAATTTTTACCTTTAGTTTTAATTTATGTCATTTATCAAGAAATGTAATTTAGATAAATGTTATATGATATTAAAAAAAAGTGAATGTAAAAGAGAGATCACATGCAATACACGTTCGTGAAAGCTAGTAACTGAAAAGGATGAAAAGAATAGATTCTCATTTTGCCTTGGGAAAACATTTTTTAAGGGTGATTCTTATTGGTGCAATAAGAGGATTCCATCAAAAATCAATCTTGTTTTTTTTTCTCTTTTTTTGAGCAAGAAAAGATTCTTGAAAAATGTTACCACTGATCAATGAATGTTGACAAAACAAAATTATAAGCCATGAAACCAAGATAGCAACTGCTACCTGTGCAAAATCAACAAATTGTCACCAAGAATGGTGCAATTGAGGTGTTAAAGCTGCAAATAAATGTTAACACCAGGAGTTTTGTGACGGAAGTAGGAAAAGCAACATGCTGGGGAAGACAAGTTGCCACATAAACTGTGTTTATGTTAAAAAGAGAAAAAAGATGAGAGAATTGTAAAAGACTTTTTGCAAGTCTTGAGGTAGAATGTAAGAAAATTATGTAGATTTTTCACTTATATAAACTTAAAATTGTCATTCAAAGTATATAAAAGTTATTGTTTATAAAAATTTATGACTTTTTAAATATGAGTATACTTTTATAGACTCTTTAAAAGTTTTAATTAAATATCTCTAACTTTTATAGACTCTTTAAAAGTTTTAATTAAATATCTCTAACTTTTATAGACTTTTTTTAAGTCTTTAAAAATCATAATCTAATATACCTAAATCTTTTAAAAAAATTTAAAAGTCATAATTCAATATCCTATAATTTTTTAAATAATTAAAATTATAATTCAATACACCCTAACTTTCTGTTTATCATTAAGTTGGACATTTTCAACTTTGTGCATTATCAAAAGATCTTGGACACAATTGCCAAGTAGCTTAAAATATATTCACAAGGATTACTTATTTTAGAAAAAAAAATGGAACTTTTGGTCAAATTACTATTTGTATCATCAACTTTAAAAAAAAAAAAACGAAAACATGGATTTTCATTTTTCTCTTAAAAATGTCATCGGTTCGATTTTGTCAACTTTAATCATTATCATGCTGACATGGCATGATAATGTAGTATGTTGACTGAGCATAAATGCTGTTATAGTAGCTAACGTGGTATTCTAATACACTAAATATGTTTTATTTTAAAAAATATGAATTTTATTTTTTTTATTATCTCTCAAAGTTTTTTTCCTTAATTACATCATGAACTTATAAAAAATTTCAACTATATTTTTAATTAATACTAATAGATTTTATATTTAATGAATTTAAAATTTTAGTATGTTATTTCTGATATCTAGCACCAGTACAAAGTGAATGTTACAAATTGTCAAATTCCTTCTTTGATGTTTGTCTTTGACTAAGCTCCCTAGTGCTTTTTGTCCACTTTTCTTGTTTTTCTTTGGTGGTGTTATCCACTTTTTCAGTGAAGAACTATTGTTGTTATTGACTGCTTTGAACTCTAGCTAGTTTAGTTTAAAAAGATTTTGTTGTGTAATCCCATTATTGATAGTGGAATGGTTTGGCTTGTTGTGAGAGATTTGAAGCCGACCTTCCCAACACCTTGCCGACGCTTTTGTGTTATATTGAGGATTTTACCAGGAACTATTCCTCCTACGAATTCCAAACTTTGTAGTTACTACTCTAAGTGAAGGTCTATTACTTTGCTTTTTAACCACACTAGTTTTTTAAACGTTCTAAAAGTTTATTAGGCTTGAAACATAAGCTTTTTAATAAACTTAATTAATTCAATTCATTTCGTTAAATATTGAGGGCGGTAGGATTTAAACTTAAGCCTTTTAGCTATATACTGTTTTATAATAAAGACCATTCTGTCAAAAAAATTGAACTAATAAATGAGACTTGGAATTCAAATTTTAGTGACATTTCGTTTCCTTTACAGATTTAACACTAACGTTGTCATTTACAATACAAGATTTTTAAAATATGCATACATTGATATTTTAAAGATATTTTCAAAGATAAGCTAGTGTCGGCTTGTTAACATTCATGCAGTGCTGTGCTCACATCTGTTTGTTGCCAAGCAAGAAAATACATGACATGGTGGAAGAAGTGACCAAAGGCATACACAAACTTACAAAGACTTTTAATAATTATCTCAAGCTACCTATTTATAGTTTATAATGAAACTCTAACTAAAATAGACCACCCAAAACCCTAACAAATGTCCTAGGACCATCCAGAATTAAGACACGAGCACGAGACTTAAGACACGGATGCAAGGCATGAAGACACAGACTAAAACCCGAAACCATGTAACAGGAAAACTGAAGTCTGGCACTACCTGGTCTGAGACATGGTCTTGTCCTTCACTGTTTTGTCAAAAACTCTTCCTTTTTGTCTCCAATCCGTCCCATTTTGACTTGCTTCATCAAACATCAACATGACTCCACAATTCTTCAAGAAAATTTCACTTCAATCTCAATAATTCTCCACTTTGAAGTGAATTTTCTTTCCCCGTACAACTCAAAATTTAGAATCACTCCTCTGTCACACCCCCGAAGGGCCTCAAGTCCTGCAACAACGAACCAAGTCCAAGCTGGAATTGTCTCCACTAGCTAGCTTTACTTCTTTACTATCCACACCTAACAACACACCACCTGGCATCTTTCCTATTTTTTCCAGTGACTGCCTTTCTCGTGGTTCCCTTGTTGTTACCTCTCGTGGATCAACCTAATCGATCTTTATTTGTTCCAAAATCTCGATCACCATCCGTTTTTCTGCAGAACTTACAACAATCCTTAACACATTAGCGACTACTGAGTTACCAATTAAGGAGTAAATACCATTCCGCAATTCATCCTTCATCACTATTGAAGAACCCTTGAACACACTAATTCCTCCATCTTTTCCAGAGAAAACATAAACTTGCTTAGCCAAAGCACTAATAAAAATCAAATTTCTTCTCAACCTCGATACATACCAAGCATCAAGTTTTCTGACCATCCTGTTATGCTTCCTAATCTGCAAAGAGTCACTACCTTCAACACTCAGTTTCTCACCATCTCCCAATTTCATATTGCCTCTCCATTCTCTATAAGAATCAAAACATTTCCTAGAAAAGATCATGTGATAAGCTGCTCAAGTGTTAACAACCCAGCTATCTTCAGAACTAGATACAGTAACTATCAAAACTTCATTGCTCCCCCCTCATCAGAATTATTCTGAACTACTGTTGCCATTGATTCCTTATCATTTTTCCTATGTGGGCAACTCTTTTTCATATGCCGAATCTCCTTACAGTGATAACACCTCAACCCATGATTCTTTCTCATTCTATTGCTCTAACTCACAGTTAACCTGGACTCCACATTGTCTCCATCTGAGCTAAAAGTTAAGCTCTTCAGTTCTTTAGATAACAGAACATCCTTAACATTGTTTATCGCGATACTATCTCTACCATACATGATATTATCAAAAAACTTTCATACGAGTCAGACAAAGAATATAAAAAAAAACATAGCTTGATCTTCTTCCTCGAATTCAACACCAACACTTTTCAAATCTAATAAAATCCTATTAAATTTATCAAGATGTTTTTTTACTTGCGTCCCTTCGGTCATCTTCAAGGTATGCAGCCGAATTTTCTGGCAAAGCTTGTTCGACAAAGATCTCTTCTGATACTTACTCTCAAGCTTATTCTACAAGCCTGGTGCAGTAGTTTCATCAACTACCTCCCTCAAGACTTCATTTGTCAAACTTAATAGAATTGCATTGTGCGCTCTCTTCACAACCTCAGCTTTTTGCGTCGTTGTCAGTTCTTTCCGTAATTTCTCTTCACCTTCTAATCCATCATCACACTTCTGATGAACCAGAATGACCTTTATCTTTAGCTTCAGCGTGAAATCATTCGACCAATTGAATTTCTCAATCTTGAATTTGTATGAAGACTTCTTCTTTTTGCAAAATCGAACCTAGGAGTTTCTGAACAAATTTATGTGACTCTGATACCATTTGTTAGGAAAATAGGTGATAAAATAATGCGTAAATAAACAATAACAATCATATAAGAACACAAAGATTTACGTCGTTCAGTCAATCGACCTACGTCCACGGGCAGAAAGCTAGTAATTCTATTATTCTGAGTCAAAACCGTCAAAGGCATACACAAGCTTACAAAGGTTTTTAAGAATTATTTCAAGCCACCTGTTTATAGTTTACAATGAAACACTATCTAAAATAGACCATTCAAACCCTAATACACGTTCTAAGACCCTCCAAAATTAAGACATGAGCACGAGATTTAAGACATGGACTCAAGGCATGAATACACATACTAAAACCCGAAACCGTGTAACGGGAAAACTGAAGTCTGACACTAAACAGTCTGAGACACAGCCGTGTTATAGGCCGTGTCCTTCATTGTTCTGTCAAAAACTCTTTCTTTTTGTCTTCAATCCGTCCTATTTTGACTTGCTTCATCAAATATCATTATGTCTCCACAATTTTTGAAGCAAATTCTACTTCAATCTCAATAGAGTTAATATAGCATGTCAACTTTGATTTAGTTACGTAGCACAATCCTACTTAAGGTCATACAGACTAAATCACCGAAACTTATTTTGGTGCTAGTCGTTTGTTCTTATCTTAATTTTTATAGCTACTCGTTAGTTCTTATGGACTCTGCTATGCAGCGATCAAGAGAGATTTCTTGAAATGTTATTGGAATAATTACGCAAGGTCCTGACCTTTTGTATAATGTAAGATTCTGTCCTTGTCTTTTCAAAAATCTTCCATTAGGTCCCTCTTTCTCTCTCTCTCACACACACAATTTCATATTTGATCTCATCAAGCTAATCCTGTCTCTCAATCTCATAAACTATAAACTCTCTCATATATCAAATTATCTTCCTCCTTCAATAGTCAATCCTCTCATAGACTATAAACTATAAAAAGGTTACTAATTAAAATGGGGAGATAGAGACGTTGAAGAAACGTGGTTGGAGAGATCAGACCGGACAATGGTGGGGGAGAAGATGGTTCTTTTTATTAAAAAAAAAATTTTTATTATCTCTCGTGCATGTGATTTGTTTTGCTCTTTCACATGTGATGAACTGGTCAGTGTTAGTGGTGAAGGATGACGACATGCTGTTGGGTGCAAGGTTCCACGCAATTGTTGTCGACATTTTTTTCGGTTTTGTGGGTTGTTTGAAGTTACTATCTCTCTCTCTCTCTCTTCTTTTTTTTTTTCTTACCCCTCTTCTATATCCCCTCTTCTTTATAACCCCATTTCCATTTCTGCTTTTTAATGTGAATTTTGCATAAGTTACTGTATGAATTGAAGATTTGAGGTTTTACGCGAATTTTTGTGCAATTTATTATGCAATTTTTCTTCTAAACTTTGCAGTTTTGGTTGGTTTCAAATAATTTTGAAATATACATATTGTGTGAATTGAACTTTAATGCAATTTATGTGTAAATTTATATTGTCAGTTCTTTTTTTCCATTGGTTGCTATTTCGATTCGTTTGTTATAAGGAGGCAAATGAGGCTTTTGAATGGGATGGTTTGTGTATGGTGGTGGTTCTGGTGTGTGCAAGATGTCTGATGGTGGTGTGCGGCGGTTAATTCAATTAGCACTTTTTGTGTAGGGATGGTTTTGTTGGCTTTGATGAGGGAGATTTTCAAGCAGAGTGGTCATAGAGAGGGATGAGAAACACGATAGATGAAAAAAAGGAAGAGAGAGAAGAGAGAGAGAGACAATATTTATCTTATTTGTAAAAATTAACTATTAGGAGATCCTATATGCTAAATCATCGTAGTTGTTGCTCTGTTAGACTTAACTGGTCATAGAACTTAGAACAAGGATACAAAGGAGATTTTTGAAAAGGCAGGGATAAACTGCAGATCAGGCCAAACCGCAGGGATCGCCTGATAATTTCTTCAGAATGATTAGTTTTGAGTTTTCACGACATTGACAGGTTTGGATATGACTAAAACAAGCCACCTGTCCAAGATGCGACTTGTCTTTCTAAATTTAGGACAGATAATAAAAAAGAAATGTGGACCGAGTCGTCCAAAATCCTGCGCCTCTGGCAATTTAAGCAATCATCTGCGTCCGAAGTGATGTTCCTGGCATGTACAACTCGAACCAGAAACCGTCTCCAATGACATATAGTCTTTCTTTGAAGTTCCTTGCCAGTAGCTCAAGCAAGTCTGAACCGTTGATCAGTTCTGGCCCAAACCTCTCATAAAGAAAAGAGAAGTCAAGAAAAGGAAATGAAGGAGCTGACCTTTTTTTTCTTTTTAATAATCGAAATCTCAATCATTTAGTACTGAAGTTAACTCCGATACTAACAAATTATAAGCACATTGTTACGAGGTTGCTGACTTATTTATATATTTATACTTAAATCCACTTAGAGTAGTCCTTGTAGTTTATGCAGTACATTTTTAGTGCTGCCAGCACTGTGTATTAACAAAAGTAATTATACCTATCTGATAATTAGTGGACTCAGTGGACACTAAATCAGTGCCTCTGTCTTTTTGACACAGAAGAGAGCATATCTTTTATTTTTATTTTTCAGAAACTTGATAACAATATCATCTTTTAGCTCTTATTTGTGATGCACAATTTTCGGAATGTAGTTAGTGGACATCAAGGTTACATCATGGGTTAGATAAAAGGGAAGAACAAGCAGTACAAGATTTCATGAATGTACTGCAGATATTGTCAGGCCAGAAATCAAATTCTTTACTATAGTTGTGCTCTTTTTTTCTTCATCATGATTATTCCATTTTCGTCTTGATCGAGACAGATAAAGCGCGGCGATTGACAGAAAATGATGTCAGAGATTACATTATTCTGGAGCAATAAGACTGAAATTATGTTCCCAGATTGGCCAGGTCAAAGCTTCTATGGTTACATATTAGTTTTACTTCTTGTGTTTCTTGCATCGGTGGCTGTGGAGTGGTTGTCGCATGCCCGGTTGATAAAGTCTGGCACAAACTATGTCATTGCAGGACTTCAACAGACACTGATGTATGGTTTCAGGACAGCTTTTGCTTTCCTGGTAATGTTGGTAGTTATGTCGTTCAATATAGGTGTCTTTTTAGCTGCTGTTTCAGGATATTCTGTTGGGTTCTTGATTTTCGGTAGCCGAGTTTTTAAGCTGTCAAAATGTGAACCTTACCATGAACTATCCGACCTTCCGCCACTGAATTGCTAATTGCAGACTTTTTTTATTACTCATTTTATTTACTCCAGCTAAAAATTGAACTCTTAGTACTGAAGTTGATTCTAGTATCAATGAGCTACAAGTTTATTGGTGCTAGTTGTAAACTTATTGATGTTGTTTACAAATCTTTCTTAGATTTAGTCATGTGGTGGCAATCAGTTGTACTTAAGCAATATCAAGATGTTTTTGTAAATAACCTGCGTGTTACTCGAGATAAAAGATAGGAGTTTGCTGTTGATTAAGGTCAGAAAAAAAAGCACTGCTACTTGCTAATTGGTATAACCTGTGTGTTACTCGAGATGCTGGGAGCGCTTTTTGCCTCTTTTGGTGACAATTTTAGAGGCTTATTACATCCACAGCCCATAAATTATTTAATTTTCTTCCTTCCATCCCTTTTTTCCAAAATGTGCACATCTCACCCCTCAAACCTTTATTTGGGTGTTTCTCAAGTCCATTTATGAGATGAAAATGGAGGATCAACAGCAAGTTTAACCCCGTAAATATGAAAAAAATTTAACGATGATTGCAGAATACATGTCAGAAAAACAAGCGACATGTCAATATGTAAATAAACTTGTGCCGTTGCATTGAAGGTGTTCAAAGCAACCCTGTACTCAATTCAGCAACCCAATACTGTTTTAAAACAACTAATATCTATCTTCTCAGGTAGAAGAGGGCCATCCTCATGATCAATCATTTTTCCATCCCATCTCGTGCCTGCTGCTATTTTCCTTACCATGTTCAGAACGTCGACCTCATCCCGCAGAATCCCTGCTGATCCTTGGGACGCAGGATCCGATCCATTTCGTTTCCACAGATAATGATCAGAAACTAGAAGCAACGGGAATAACATCAGGATTTAGACTGGCACATGTATGAACATAAAAATTGCTTTATGATGGAGGTCAGCTAGAATTAATGATATCCTTGATATTGTTTAAGGACATCTGTTCCCCGATAATATAGCAAATGAAAATTTCCATTCTAATGAAGCAATGAACCTTTAGAAATTACAGCAATCTGTCTTTAACCTTGAGAACAGATAATATATGGTTTCACAATATTATCTTATGTGTACACCTTTGACAGAGGCACTTCCTCAGGGATTCCCATTCCAGAAAAGGTAAGATTGTGAGAGAACAAAAGAAAGCTCACTCTACTCACCTCAATTCACCAAAAATCCAATGCTTTCCTCTCGCATCAGCTCTGCCTCTTCGACTACCAGTCTACCACCTATCAGAAGCAAACCCATTTGAGAACCACTTAAGAAAGAGAGATTATATTAACAAACACAAAATGGATAATCAATAAAACAAACCTAATCAAACACAGAAATTGAAGTTTGAGCAGCTTCATTGTCGTTGTCTTCGTTGTTAAATGAGTTGTAAATACATTCACCAAAATTTGATTGACATCAACATAAGAGAAAATCAAATTCATAAAAATTGTCAACTCATTCTGACACTGTGAGATCCTACAGTATGAAAAGATAAATCAACAGGTATGAACAACTTTCTTACAAAAATAAAGAAGAATTTATTTTATTACAACTAATGATCATATATAAGACACTCCCTAATTGTTTTAGTCCTTATGCACCTAGCAAATTAAGATCCTCAACCACCAGATTAAGAACCACAAATCAAGTACTCATTGAGCACAAACCATCTTATTATGACCATTAATCACTCCCATTCATCAGGAAAATTTGATTAGTGAGTGATTGTTTTTGTTCATCTTTTCAAAAGTATCCCTATAGATGGGTTATATATGTCTTCACATCTAATTTGATGACAAATATCAATTTTAAAAATCTTGAAGTAACATAAAGGAAAGTTAGATTCAGAAAATAAAGATAAAAGATAAAATTGAGTTTTGTCTTAAACTTGTTTCTTAAGGTCATAGAAGTATTCTTCCCAAAGATCAAAACACCTCAAATTTTCTAAAACAATTAACCAAGAGGCCAATTATCAACACTTGGCAGACATATCCATGGTTTTCCCAAGCCTCTCCAAAATCCAAAGAGAAAAAAAAAAACAAAAACAAGAGACCATGACAAGTACGAACAACCAAATGCTCCTCTCATGGCTACCACAATATGCAGTGGAATCAATGCCTCTTTCATCCGGGCGCGTATTTCTAGCAGATTAGTTAAAAAAATTAACAAGAAAATTTAGGAACTGTTTACATTATTTTCTAGAAAATTAAAAAATGAAAAATTTTGTTTATGCAAAAGTATAATTTTTTATTATTTTCTATTTTATTTTAAAAAATAAAAATAAAATAAAAAATAAAAAAAAAATATTTTCTCAATAAATATAATCTTATTTTCTCTCTAAATTTTTTCTCACTAAAGTGTGTTATTTCTTGTAGTGCGTCTCCTTATTTACTTAAGAAAGTCAAGTTCATTTCAATAAGATCATTTAAGTTATTCTTTTAATCCTTTTTTCATTGGAAACACCACCATACAAGGACACCATCATCTATCAAAGCTCCAAAATTCGGGCACTCATTTTTTAGCTGATCGCAATTAAATATGCATACCAACAACCATTTATTCCATATATCAGATAACATTAAATTTACAATTTTATCTTTTTTTTGTTGTTTTATTACTCAAATTGGGTAGCTAGATTCATCATATATAGAATTAGAAATGAAGTTTCTCCAGAAAAAAAAAAGTAATCGTCAATCTTTAGTAATGTTTTATTTCTTAATAATAACCATGTTTACTAGTATTCTACAAAATGATGCTACACACATATAAGAGAAGGTTCCAACGGCCTTCTTTCATGGAAACTAAATTCTTAATACAACTATATAAGCAATAAAACAACACCTGGCCACCTTATGGCAGAGACTTCAAGGGATCAATAGTAACTGGACGGTTTTGCAACGAAAAGGTCTCCGCAACTTCTTAGGTATAGTTACTAATAGTAAGCTTTACTTTTTCTTTTCTTGAGTCTGGACTTTAACCATGATAAGTAGGACATGCTACTTTCATTGAGTCTATGTTTATATGAGCCAATTTTAGTGAAGATTTGCACGTCATTGACAGTAACATTTTTGGTTAATTAAGAATTGGTCATTGGAGCATGTCCAAAAAAAAGGAAGAGAGAACCATCAAGGAAGAACCTATCTAAGTTTCACTTAGTTATGACCCATTTAGCATTTTCTTCGAATATACAACAAAAATACAAGCAGAAAAGAAACAAGAATGTCATGTTATAATTAGTTTTCTGCATGAATGACGACGGGTTGGTTTGGCAGTATAATATTTTTTATATTTAACATGTAACATATAAGAGTTTTTGTAATTTGTAATAGTAAAAATTGATGTTGATGTAAATTTTTTGTCTTATATAAGAATATGTGATATACCAATTTTATACTTTTTTTCAAAAGTTATATAATTAAAAAATAATAATAAATGAGAACAATAATTATATTTTACATAATAAAATATCTCAAAAAAACTAGCATATACTATATGTTAATAGGTGTTTATCAAAAAAATATATCATATATTTTTGTACCATATGCTCTTAAAATACTATATGTTTGTGTGTGCCAAATAAGTCCGTACAACGGTTTTTTAACACATCACAGTGCTCAATCTATATCTAGCTGGCTAGACATGGTTCAAAACAAGTGATTCATTAATCAACGGTTCAAACTTACAACTCACAAGGTGAATGTCACTTTAATAGATCATATTGGGTTGGGCTTAAAACCAATGATATGGATAGAGTAAGATAAAGATGCTTCTTTGAAGTTATAATAAAAATAAAGGTCAGTTAAAAAAAAAGTCCAATTATAAATCAATTATAAATATATGCCTTTCTCATTTATTTCTCATGACATACGACATTTTTTCTCGTATCATACTAAACAGGCAATTCTAAACAGGCTATTCTAATTACATCTATAGTGCAGTTTGTTTTTTTTTTTTTAATTTTAGTCCTTATATTTTGTTATTATTTCTCATTCTAATCATTAATTTTAATTCTTATATCATTTATTTTTTTATTTTTTAAATTTTAGTCCTTATATTTTATTATTATTTCTTATTCTAGTTCTTTTTGAATTTTTAATTACTTCCTTTTCACTTATTTTTTTAAATTTAAAATTTTTTCAAACAAACTAAAAATCAACCTACATTAAACCTTTTTGAAAATCTTTTAAAAACTTGAAATTATTTTAAAAAATCAGCTCTACATATACAACCAAAAAAATATTTTTTAGTTTTTTAAAAAAATTAAAAAATCAACCTAAAATCAACTCTACATAAACTTTTTAAAAATCAAACCTAAAATCAACTCTACATAAAAAAATTTTTAAAAAATAAAATAAAAAACTAAAATCAACTATACATAAACTTTACATAAATTTTAAAATCAACCTAAAATCAACTCTACATAAAATTTTTGAAGCATAAAAATCAACCTAAAATCAACTCTGCATAAAATTTTTTAAAATCAAACCTAAAATCAACTCTACATAAAAATTTTTAAAACATAAAAAACAACCTAACATCAACTCTACATAAACTTTAAAATCAACTTAAAATTAATTCTTCATAAAATTTTTAAAAACCTAAAAATCAACATAAAATCAACTATACATAAACTTTTTTAAAACCTTTAAAATTTTTTGAAAAATTTGAATAAATTTTTAAAATGCCTTATCACTTTAAAAACTAAAAAAATCCTTATTTAAACTTCAAATAAAACTTTACAAAAATTAAAAATTATTTCTAACAATTTTTCACCTTTTTTACAAAATTTTAATATTTAAAAATAATATTTAAAATAATAGCACAATTTTTTTTAAAAAAAAAAACAAAGCAGCTAGGTTTTAAAGGAAACCCTCGCAGCCACCAAGGTCGATGAGAAAGTGCATATCGGAAACGAGCATATCGAGAGGCCGAGAAGTGCATATTGGAGGTGGAGAACTGAGGCAATAAGCACGGCAACAACATACCAAGTGAGACGAGCAAAGAAAAGAAGAAACGGCGAGCGGAAGATGACGAGCGAGAGAAGAAACGATGAGAATGAGACCGTAGAGGAGAGTTGCAGAAGACGAGGAGGAGATGGCGGAAGACGACAAGTTGAGAGCACTGAGAGGAGCGAGAAACAACGAAGTTATCGAGGCGAGGCAAAGAATGGAGATGTGGGAGAGCCAAAGCCAAATCTAGCTAGAGGAGCAAAAGGAGATGACGGTCGAACGACGGAGATTGAGGATAGAGAGGAGGCGAAGACAGAGGCCGAGGTGAAGGGACTCGCGAGACCAACACATCCTCGATCTTGTTCCGCCACTGGCCTTGTTGTTTTGCCTGCTGTCTTCCTTTGCCAAGAGGTTAGCTACTTGAACCAGCCTTCGTTGTTGTTCGTCTATCGACCGGTGCGTGTATTACTTCACTGCTCTTCCAAACGAGCCCACAAATTTTGTTTAGGAATTAAAATAAAGTATGTGCCAATACCAAAATTGTCTCTAGTGTTAAAAGATCAAGAATTTAATTTTTAATAAAAACCAATGTATGGAAAAAATAAAGTAAAGGTCACTACGTTTGTTTTTGCTAATATTAATTTACCATATTATATATTGGACGTACGATAATTTTTAAAATATTTGTCATTACTTTTCATTCTTATATATGTGATTCACTCAATTTATAATTTGTTATTTTCAATCTATTAAAAACAAAGTAATGATAAAAGATTTTTGGAGTATTCTATAAAAATAATTCATATATATACTATGCATAAATATCAAGGAATCGAACATGGATATGATCATTTCTTTAAAATTTAATGTACAAACGAACATAGAAAAAAATTGCCTCAGAACAAAATATTCTGAGTATGTCATCCAGTACTATTTCATTCTCTTTCCTCAAAAGGCAAAAATAATGCAGCATTAGAGATACATTGAAGAAAACATGCATAAATCAGGCTCAGCTACCCTTTTGTTTTTTTTTTCAGAAGAGCCTTTCAACAAGCGAAACGTTTGCTCATATTTAGTTGTCTAATTATTCGTCTAAAGAGCATCCTACTTGCGTAAGGGAGAAATAATAAATTGAATATATTACGTCTTTAATTAAAAACTTACATGTTTTTTTAGTATTTTACTTTTTAAAGTCAAACATATCCGTTAATGACCATTAAAATTATTTTGTGCAGAGTTTAAATAAACAATCATCAAAATTTTAATTCAATAATTGGGGTAACTCAAATTGAAATTAGAACTTATATTTATTATACGTTATTCTGGTTGTTTTTGGGTAAACCACGGGATATTCTCATTTATTTTAACGGTGTAAGACTAATCTTATTCAAGCTTTAACTAAAGTTAAAAATCCTCAACCCTTTCAGCAAATTTATTGAGTGAAAATTGAACTCGCGAAATATTCCTACAAATTTAGCCTGTATTACTATCAGAGCCGCAAACCGTAGTAGTTGTTTGTCATTGTTGATGGGTTTGTAAAAGCAAAGGATTTTGAGCTGCCAACATATGGCAATTAGTATAAATTGGGCATAGATGGAAAGAAAAACTGAATAATCTACGGAATGTAGACCACAAAAATATTCTTTATCTTTCCATTTTTTTCTATCTCTCATTGATGTAGATTTCATGTAGACGTAGGCGAACACAATTTAAGATATTGATTAAATTCCAAGTCCAAACTAAATTGATGTAATTTGTACTGCATGCTTCATATATAACTACAATCAAACCGCCTTTGTACTACCATATTGTCGCCAATACTATACACAAATTTGAAATTTATACCGAGTAAATTATAAATAAATAATAATTTTCTTTCACTAAATGGTGCCCCAAATATTGATTTTTGTGAAGGAGATTTGCACTTACAACTGTGGAAGTAACTTAAGCAAGAAATTAAAATGAAAAAAAAAAGATTAAAAACAATCCTAAAATACGAAAAAGTAGTGAAATTTGATCAGCTTAAACCTATCTCAGAATGAGATATATCCACTCCTACTCTAATTAATTTCTTTCTCAATAGCAATTTTAGAGAACAAGGGTTGAGAGCAGAGGAACAATATAGTGACACTCTTCATTAATTTAATCATTACATACAAAAGAGAAATAAGTACTTGGGAGCTGGTTATTGTGTTGGTACACCTGAAGCAGATGAATTAACCAGAATCGCCAAAACAGAAAGGGCAAATTAAAAAAATAATTAAGAAAATCTATTAAAAATGACTAGTTTTATGTTTTTTGGAGCAATTTTCGTTGTATTTCGAAGTTCATGGGGTTAGTCACCACAATTTTGACATGTTTTTAGCATATAATATATAACATTTAACATATTTTTCTTTTAAAATCTTGTTAGTATCTTTATTTTTATACTATATAAAAGCATATTATTTGGTACTCCCTCTGTCCAAAAAGATTGTCACTTATTTTTTTATAAAGATTAAGAAAATGATAAATGAGGTAATATTCTTATTTTTATATCCTCATTTGTATAATTATTATAGTTAAGATTTTGTTGGATATTGAAAGACTTCATCTATATTTTTTTTTGACTTCAAGACAATAATAAAAGATAAAAATAAAAATAATATAAAAAATAAAATTTATTTAAGAAGATGACAATTATTTTGGGATATCCTGAAAAAGAATAGTAAACTGTCTTTGGAGAAAGTATTTGCTAAATCTTACAGCTTCCAAACAGGCTATTGTTAAAACAAACGCGACAACCAGATATCTAAAAATAATAAAAAAACAAATAACTGCTCAATAATTTTTGTGAAAGTATCTTAAAATTTTAATAGAGGTGCACTTGTTGAGCTTTTTTTTTCATCCTTTTTCCGGATAATCATGCTGGGTTTGGGCAGTGATGGCTAAACCTTGATTCGGTGTTCAAGAAACTGGGCCAAAAAAGTGTTACTATTCGAGCCAACTACATATACATTCTTATTAAAATTATAATTTTTGAATTTATGTTACAAATTTTTTATATTTTGACAAATTTTTTAAAATTATACGTATTATCGAACCAAATTTTTTAAAATTACACTTGCTATCCAACAAATTTTTAAAATTTACATTTTTACGCTGAAATATGAATGCTGTTTACACGTTATTTATAATTATTTATATATATTTATATTTGTTTACATTCATTTACATATAAACATATATAAAACAATATATAAACAACAGTCCGTGAATTTAAAATTATATTCGTGAATTTGAAAATTACAACCGTACTGACGAAAATACTATAAGTGTATCTGTAATAAACATACTCAGTCCGTACGGTGCAAATTTTGTAAAATTTTTGTGGTGTATGACGTAATTATCACTTACTATTCGACGTTCTAGCTTACAAATCTTTAAATTGGGCTTCTTACGCTTACAAGTGAGTTAATGAAATATTGAATTTGATAAATAAACAAACACAATTTCAATTTTGACAAATAAAAATATGCTCAAGCTTATTTTGAAAAATGCTAGATAAAGACATTTGGATGTATTGAAAAAATGTTCAAACTTATTTTAAAAAATATCAGATGAAGACTTTATAAATCTGGTATTTTTGAAAGAAGTTTGAAGTATATTTTTATTTCTCAAAATTGTTTTGGCAGGGCCTAAAAAACAATTTTCATATTTGATTTTAGTAAATTGTGTGATTTTCCCCTTACAAGTCCCAATGTTATCATGAAATCCATAAATTAGGTGTTAATTATGTTGTATGTCCTAATTAAATAGAATGCAAAGTTTGGTAATTAGCTAAATGTCATTTTTTTATTTTTAGCTTTACCATATATCATTTTTTTAGAATATGATTTTAAAAATACCATATTCCTTCAAATAAAAATCAAAATTTCACTTCTTTTTTTCATTTTTTTTATCTCTCCTCATTTCTCTCTCCTCTTGCTCTCTCTCACTCTTGTTTCTCTCTCATCCTCTCCTCTCCTCTCCTCTCTCTCTCTCACTCACAACACCTTTTAAACCCTAGGTTCGACGTCTCCGATGTTGCCCTCTCTCTTGATTGTTCATCTGCTGCTCCTTCACATCCTCTCCTCGCCGTTTCTTACCTGCCCCGTCTCTCTCTCTCTCATTTCTGTTTATTAGTCGTGTCTCCTTAGTCGCCTTTCTTCTCTTTCTGTTTAGATCTCGACAAATCATCACCTTCGTCCGCCGCTCATTTTGGATTTTTGCCTCTTCTCCACCGCTTTGTTCGTCCATTCATTGATCATCTACTTCGACATCTCCCCTCGTTGATCTCTCTCTTCGCATAGCTATTCAGTCCTTCTTCGCGTTTGCTCTTTGTCATGCGACGTCGCTCACAACGCTGACAGGTCGATGGGTGATGGCAACGGCTAGGATTGGAACCCTAGCGACTGTCTTGTTAAATTTGCAGAGGGCGATGGCTAGGGTTCCAAACCCTAGCTTTGACCTCTTTTTTATTTTTTATTTTACAAAAATATCCTTGATTTTATAAATCAAATTAATTACCATTAAATACTAGATTAGAGACATTTGGAGACAATCCAAAAATTGGAAAAAAATATAAAAAAACTTGTGATTTGGAGACATTTCATCTAAAAATTATTACATCAAAAATTTACTAAATCAAATTTTATATAAAAAAATTGTGATTTAGAGACATTTAGATACCTTTAGATACATTTGGAGACCATCGGAGACCTTATGGAGATCAAATTTTTTCTCACTTGAAATTTATTTTTGTGGGAAAAATCAATTTCTAACGAAAATAACATGATTTTTTGCAAAATGATATTTGTCAAATTCAGTTTATTTTATCTAGTATTTTTTATATTTGGAAACTTGGGTGATATTTATCAAAATTTGAATTTTATGTTAGTGTAAATGTTAATTTTTACCATAAATTAGTCCTTCGATTTCTAAGGTGCAAAAGAAGGAAACAAAGAAAAGGGCCTCCGGTTACTAGTCATCGGTTCCTGAATTTCTAATTATGAATTTTCTTACTTAATTAGTTTGATTTTATTGTTCTTTAAACCAAATTAGAAGGTTGATTATTAAGATCTACTTACTGAAAAGACCCTTCGCTTTGGACTAAAATCTTAAACTGGTCCCGTTTGATAGTTCATTTGCACATGACATCCTCAACCTGAAGACCAATTCCAATAGAGTCTAGCTAGTTCATAGAATCTTTGTCAATTTAGTCCTTAACAGATGATGTTTTGGTTCCAGCTGGGCCATTCTGTGTGTTTGTGAATTGTGATACACGTTGTTGTTAATTTAATTTCGACCGTTCAACTTGAAAATTATTTGAAATCATTTAAAATATACAATACTAGGTTTTTCAATTAAAGCCATTTATTTCGATAAAATATTGAATTTAATTCTGTTTATTTTTATTTTAAAAATATTAAAAAAATAAAAATTTTACCACTCGATCATAAAGTCAGTCTAGCTGAGTGGATTGATATGTGGTGCCACTCAAATGCGAAGTCAACTCCTAAGTGGATGGTTGTTTCTCTTAAAAAAAAGTTGAACGTACAAAATACTAAATTACTCATAAAAAAACTAAATTTGATGTTTGTGAAGTATATTTAGTTGAAGTGTTATCGGATAAGTTATTTTATTTACTCCTACAACAATTATATCTACATCCTTAAATATTGGAAATTGGAGTTTACAATCTACATTTTAAAAGACTTATCAATCTCTTTATTCTTATAATATTTAATGTATTCAATTTTTTTTCAAGATTAAATGTTGAAAGTTCGGCAAAAACGAATGCACAAAGAAAAATGTGCTTTATCGGAAGCTTCTGCATATTAAGTGGACAGACACAAAGTCCATAGACTTTGATTTCATAATTTCCATATCAATCACAGCCTGTGAAACTATACATAATTTTGGATGCTAATGAAGGAACTTTCCCTTTAAACCGGAGCTTCGCCTTTGGGATGGAAATACCCACTCTCATCAAGTTTTCTATTACAATAATTTAAAAGGGTACGTTTGTTATCTGTTAAATTGATCCAAACTCAAGATTTGACTGTAATGTATGCAGACTAAGATGTGAAATGATTAAGATAAAATTTTATTATATTCTGATAATAGTTTTTAAACATCTCTGTAAGATACAAATAAGTTTATTTTTTTCGTGATTGCCTGGGAGAGGAGTATATATTGTATTTAGAATATAATATATAGTTTGTTTAATAAAGTAGAGATAGGGGAACAAAGTTTCTGTTGGAAAAAGCGGTCCGCCCATGACGGATGAACCGAACTCGGTCGGTCAATGTGTGAACCGGGACGATGGGCCGAGACCAATTGGCGAACCCAATTGAAAAGGTCCATAAGGCCATGGGCCAAGCCTATTAGGCCAAGCCCATTAGACCCATTTATCACTTATAAATAAGTGAATAAAGAATGTTTTTTATTCATTCTTTCCATCCCACTAAAACGTGAGAGAGAGAGAGAAGAAAGGAAGAAGAGAACTCTTCTTCCAGCATGCCACCTCTCTCCTTCCTCCATTTGATCCTCGTTCGTCGATGGTCCCGATCCGCGTAGCATCTAGGTTGTGAAACAGACTAGCACTCTCGTCGCCAACTCGACCGTGGTTTGCTCGCGAGACCAACATCGAACCGATCCTGACCTTTGTCTTCCGCTGCTGGTTGGGTCGAGCTTCCGCACGAGGTAGGTAACTCGAACATACTATTATATACTGTTTATCTGTTAAACTGGTAGCTAGATTCCTTCAGTGGTATCAGAGTAGAGAACAAATTTTAGATTATGATTCAAAATTCTTGTTGATATCTGTTTGTAATATCTACCGTGAATTTCTTGTATTCGAATTTTTGTTTCGAACGTCGTTTTTGGTTCGAGTCTGTCCAAAACCGAAAACTGAAAGTTAGATTTTTGAAATTATAATAAAAGATTTGAGATCAGTGACATCAAAAACATTATTTGCCCAAGTTTCGTTGCCAAATTCTATCAGGAAGGTCGTCAAATCGACAAAAATCCGATCGAAAAATACTGAGTGAAAAGTTTGCAGATGAATTTTTCATCTGATAATAATGACGACGTGGCGAGTTGTGATTCATCCACACGGTCCACTCAGAACGCGATACTTGGTGGAGAAATAACTTCGGTCAAAGGTGACCGAGATGTGGACCACTCATTGATCGTCACGTGTCACTTGCGAACCATGTGAACAGATTTTCGGCAACCAATCATTGTTTGACATGTGTCATATTTGACACATGGCCTAATCAAAAGTCGACACGTGGCGGAAGCTTCCAGAAGAAATTTTGGATAAACACGCCACGCGAACTAATGATAATCCGCCACGTGCCATTATCGCCACGTGTCACACACGTCACGATGACACATGTCATCCACATCATCATATTTGGAACCAATAAAATTGTGACACGTGTCAGCATGATACGTGCCTCCAAGTGATTGCGACACGTGACAGCATTCTGGAGTCGCGCGTGTCTTGCACGCTCGGTGCGTGATCGCGCGTGGGATTAACAAGTGTCATGACCTCCAAATTTAGTAAAATTTTAGGCAAAATTAAATTTTGGATTTTTCTGGAATTGTTGACATTTTGTTTACAATTTTTTGAGTTTCAAAACTATTTTTTCAAAATTGTTCGGATATTAAAAGTGGTGTAAAAATTATGAAAAATGTGTTTTCTGCCAAGAATTATTTTGGAAATTAGTTTTTAAAATAATTGATTTTAAAAACATGTAAATGTGGTTCTCATTTCGATAATTGAAATGAGATTTCAATTATTTGAAAAATATGCTAGTGCGTATATACCCGTTTTATTTGTAATTTATTATGAATATGCGAATGAGGTAAAACCATGTTGCATCGAGGGAAATGCGAATTAAAGGAGAATTTGCACTACTCCCAAAACTAGTATTTTAGGATTGTGGAGGTTGTAAAGAGAATAAATAATTGTGTATAAGTGTGCATATGTGATGAATGTTCACTTACTTCATAAGAGATTATGATTCTTATTACCAATATTGGTTAAAGGTATTGGTCCATACTAGAATTTCATGAAAATATGATTATTTAAGTATATTGGAAAGATACTTGGAGATTCTAGTAAATAAAAATGTTTTGACATTAGTATGTCCAATATTAAACCATGATCGCGAAGAAAAATCATGAGAAGTGATAGATTCACTTTAAGGTCGTTTGATTTATAGAATTCTTTGAAAAGTTGGTACAACCATTTTTGAATTATGTTCTGACATATTGGATTGTGGTCCATTATGTATCCAAATTGGTAGGTATATGGTTAGTGTTATATGAGTTTGGAATTATATCGAGGATATTTAAGCATTATTTATGTGTTAATGCTGACCAATGTTAATGTACATGTATTAACATTAAAATTAATTGTTTGGATATCATGTTAGTTTAATAAATGATATTGATTTCATTTATTGTTTTTAGCTTATT
>CAODLS010275974.1:0-11812 GCA_948243855.1 Flueggea neowawraea | reverse complement strand
GTTAAGGTAAATGACCTAACTATTAAAAGTTCTAGTTTTTATTCGTTGTCACTTCACGTATTCACGAGAGATTATGTGGAGTTAATGCACGTAACACAACCACATTGACAAAATCGATTTTTTCGATTAGCTCAAGTGGGAGTATTAGACAATTGTGTAAGTTCAAGTTGTCTAATTGCAAGAATTGCAAAGAGGAGAAAATTAGAGAGGAAGTCATTTCAAAAGGCACTTTGAGCAGAATTTGTTTATATTAATCCACTTTTGATGTTTGACGTCAAAAAGAAAGAGAGGGCAAGACTAAGGCCTACTACTTCACCACTGATGTATATATGACTGTGAAAGGTACAGTCATATTTATTTGACTTCTTATAAGTAAGACCAACCAAGTTAGTTCTTACTCCTTGCATGTCAAGATGAGAATCAAATAAAGCTTTGTGGATCGACTAAGGTCGTGAATATCTTCTAGATGAAATCAAAGTTTTTTTGTGATGAAAGAGAATGCAACATAAGTTGTTCATTAATATGGTGAGAACTATGATGGCAAAGGCCACAATGTTCAAAATCCACCCTCTAAGTCTGTTACTTATGCATCTCATGGTTTATGGATTAATCGAGACCTAAACCACCTGAAAGCAAGAGATGTATTGTCAATATACATGATACATTGGTCTAAAAGACAAAGACTCTAAAGGCGTTAGACACCTTGCTATGTCAAAATGACACATTCATCATGGAATAATGAGAAATTGGCATAGCAATGAGTTTTAAGAAGTCACAATCGTAGTGAATATATTTCTTAACTGAGATAAAGTGGAAAAGATTTTATTTTATTTGAGAATCACGAATTTAGTCCCTCAGGATCACTCCATCCGAGTGGGAGAATTCTTAAGGAGGATGAGGATAGATGATGAAGAAGTTGGGTAATGTAGATTACGTCCTTGGTTTTTAAAATCTCAAGATATCGATCTAAACTAAACGATTGTTCTCTCTTTCTCTGAAAATGATGCATCACTAAGTCTTAGAACGATTCAAGGTTTTAAAAATTTTCAAGAGATCGATCCATTGATGCTAGTGATTGTTCTCTCTTTCTCTGAAAGGGATGTGTCAACTACATCTTGGAACGATTCAACTTTTATCATATCTACCTCAAACGTGTGCGGATGTTCCTGATCCTAACTTAAGTGGGAGGAAGATTCCTATTTCTAGTAGGAGTACAAAATCTTGATCTTAGTTGGAGTTTTGTTTTCTAGTGGGAGTAGGCAACTTGAATCCAGTGGGAGCATTTTCAAAAATGCATAGAACTAAAAGGGATAAAGTCTCACGATGATATTTCTTTGATAAATGAACAGACCGTGATTCTTTTTGGTAAAGTCTCACGGCGACATTTTCTTTCGATAAATGAATCGATCGTGATCCTCTTAGTAACCCACAAGTCCATAATGAACTTGTAAGTATGTTAGAGGTTCGCTCATTCTAGTGAAATTTGTATGGATTAAAGCAATAGAAATACGAGTGACATTTGAGATTGAACCATGTTTTAGAATTGGTTAATCTACCCAAAGGGTGAGTAACCATTGGAGATAAGTGGATGTTTGAGAATTGGTTAATCTCCTTTCTCCACTTGCCTCTTATCCGTCGATGGTTCCGATCCGCGTGGCATCTAGGCTGCGAAACAGACGAGCACTCTCGTCGCCAACCCGATCGTGGTTTGCTCACAAGACCAACATCAATCCAATTTTGATCTTTGTCTTCTGCTGCTGGTTGGGTCGAGCGTCCGCTGGAATCGAAGTAGGTAACTCGAACCTACTATTATATATTATTTATCTGTTAAACTGGTAGCTAGATTCCTTCACATACATAAACCAAATCAAAGCTCCAACCTAAAACCTAAAAAAGCTATTGACGAAAGAATCTTTTATGAAACGAAGCAACATGCAGCATCACTAAAAAATATTCCAATTCACAAAACCAAAAATTTTAATTGTCACGCACTATTTTCTCGCGAACTTTCATCAATATGAAGCAACTACTCTACTTCAAAAACCCAGCTCACCTCTGAAAAAAAGTAGCAATAAAAGCAACCACTTATTTTGAGCAAAAACAATACAAGCCCATCAACTTCACCTCTACATTCTAAACCCAATCTTGATGTTTACTATAATGGATCCGAGCCATTCTCACGGAGCAGCCGGTGGATTTTCATGACCAACGCCAGGGCTATGTCCTGGACTTGTTGGCCTGTAAGCTGATGTCTCAGACATCTTGTAACGGTTTATTGCATACCCAAGATCCATAGATGGAGGTTTGGGCTTAAAAACACAACTTTTAGGGATAGCTGGAGAATGAATTTCTACTAGTTGCCTCGATGCCTCGGTGAGGTCTAAGTGGTGCAAAAGTAGAAGAACAAGCAAAGTTAAATGGAGTGTTTTATCAGCCATGAAAGTTTTTCTGTTTTGGTAAATCTTATATTGTTGATAAAAGCCTGAAGATGGTGGCCAAAACAGATGAATAGAAGGGAAGTATAAATTTGGAGGTTTTGGACAGTGAGTGTGATATTTAAGCTGGTTTTAGTGGGGCCACGTGACGCTTCTTTTGTTTCAGCATGAACATAAAATAAGGTTTGGTTGGCACATGGTTTGGTTGGGAAGACATTAATGCTAGGCTTGAAAGTGATGGAAGTAAGCATGAGAATAATTTCCAAAAATGGAAATTTAAGAATTCTTGACTCATTGCCAGTTCTTATGAACTTTTTCACAGCCATCCATTGAAGAACTTATAAGGAAAGTGCATGAGTCTTGATTAGACAACAATAACACTTTGCTAAATATTTATGGTTTATTTAGAAACTTCAGGATCTTATTTCTGCAACAAGAAACATATTTTTGTTTTTTAATGAAGAAAATGCTTGTTCCACTAATCCTATTTCGCATTTGTTAAGATTTTATATAATAAACTCGTAGATTTTGAGTCAGATGACATTTATCTTGTTCTTCACTTTCAATAAAAAATTTAAGTAGCTAGCATATTAACCGTGTTATATTTTTAAGATAAACTTTACCGTTAAATATAAATTCAAATTTATATCCCTTTTGGCCTTTTGCAGATAATATTAATTAATTGTCAGCATTTTAAATTTTCTTCACGTCTTTTTCAAGAAAAAAAATTTCACATCGATGCAAAATTTAGGTAAGAGCAAATGAAGGGTAACAAACCCAAAGGAAAAAAAAAAAGTAAACATGTAAAGATTGGAGTTACGTTATGCTTGTGATTTTTTTTGGTAAGAGTAGTTCCTTCAATAATCTAAGTTCTCATGTTATGCTTGTTTCCAAATGCAATACCCTCACACAGTTAAACTTAATTCAGCATCACAAAAATTATACTTATTGATTGAGCTGTTAGAGTTATATCACTCTATTCTATCCCACGTGGAAATGATAGAAAGGAGAAAAATGTCATATTTGTGATTGCACTCCAAATAAATTAAAAGGCCAATTACCTTATCGTCCCTGAAGAAAATTGCTTTAGTCGTTTGTATCACTGTGTTTCCAAAAGACTCTTATTGTGTCCATCGAAGTTAACAGTGTTAATTTTTCCGAACATAAAATATGAAAGTATCAATATGCCCTCTTCTATTGATTTCTGTCTTTTCTCTCATCTCTCTCTCTCTCTCTCTCTCTCTCCATTGGTCTCTGTCTGTCACGACCCGTTATTGGACCATGACCGACGTTTGAGACGAACTGTCTATCGGAGCTCAACCCATCTTGCACAAGCCTCGGACTACAAACATTCTACCCATTCTCATAGATTAAAACGATTCCCAAACCATTTAATAAGTATAAAACATTTTATACTGAAATCATATGTAAATAATATATGTTATACAAAAGTAAATCATAACATCAAATAAGTATAAAAATATAGCGAAAATAAACATAAACACAAAAATCAAAATAATACCCGGTAACCCAACAACATCCCTGTGTAGAGCTCTAACAAAAACAAAAGGAGTCCGAACCAAAAGGGCACTCACAATCAACTGGAACGCCTCACTAGGATGAAGATGTCGGACGGTTGTCGAATGCCAAAAGTGAACCTGAGAAATAGATAAGGAATAATAGACAGAAAACAAAGAAAATGGCTAAGAATCCCTAGTAAGAAAATTACAATCTAGAGCGGCTCCAGGCCTCGCAAAATAGTTTGAAATCTAGTCAAAACTATTTCGCATGCAGGTATAAAGTGTATATAAATATACACGCTAATAATGAATATATGTTCAGAAATCCATTTTCAAAGACGTTCGCACTCAAAACAAACAGCAAACAGAAACACTCTAAAAATACATTTTATAGAATGTCTATCGGAAACGAAGGTGGATGTGGGACCCGAAACTGACATATAAATATAATGAAGGTGGACTCTGCCACCATACTGAAACTGAGTACATGCATCTGGCCGGACAAACGGCTACCATTAACCATGGTATTTGGACATTGATTGCGCATTAGTATACAAAAGACTATGTTTACCTTACTTAGTACACATGTCCCACATCAAAGTATATATATATATATAGAAAACACATATGCTAAGCTGAAATCATTTTACTGTAAATATTTATATACCTTATATAAATATTCAATAGTTGAAACCGAGTAATTTGCAGAAAATATTCACATACAAAAATATAAATATTTAATTCAAAAACTAAAACCAAGAATTAATAATCACATAAAACGGATTATTAATTAGCTAAATCATTAGTTAATCCATTTTCGAGAGATATACCGAACACAACAAAAACATATAATTTAGGAGACACGACCTATGTGTCTGAACTGGCATCCAAAGCTAAGGATCTAGTCAAACACCACTAGCAAGTAGTTGGTCATGTTGGCAGGGATAGGAAACTGAAACAGATACGGGTACAAACACAACAAATGTCAAAGTCGTACTATGACAATACCATATGCATGTTATGCAAATGCAGATGTTGATGTTCGAGTATACTGAAAAACCTATATTGAAAAGGAATCCCTTACCTTAGACACAAAATCTGAAATCTATGTAAAATTACAGTAAAATTGTGTTTTAGTCCCCAAAATTTTAAAATTAACCAACTGGTCCTCAAAGAGTCCTACTAGTCCTCCAAGTAGTTAAAATCTCCAAATTAGTCATTTAACTGATAAAAATCACCAAAATACAAAAATTACAACTTTGGTTCTCTAGACACATGGCTTACTCGAGTAACACTAAGTGCTAACTCGAGTAATCCATGGCATGTGTTACTCGAGTAACCCCAGGCTCTGGCTTACTTGAGTTAGCCAAATTGCTTACTCGAGTAAGTCACCCAAAAATTTTCAAATCTCGATCCACTCAATTTCACTGATATAAATCATGCCTAAACACCCACTTTGCCTATAATTAACCTTCTGAACATTAATCTATAACTGAATCCATCATAACAACTCGAAAATACCCAAAATCAACCAAAAAAATAAGATGATTCATACCCATTTATGAACATCCTAAATTCTTATGATTCCAAGCATAATCTAGATGTTTCTAAACCACAAAAGACACGATTTAGCAACCCAAACAACCCCTAACACTCATTATAACAGATTCCTTCCGAATTCGAATCCATAACATTTATTCAAAACCTTAATATGAGAAATCTTGAATAAATGATGAAAAGAGAGGTATAGAAATACAATCTTACCTCAAAAGACGACTAAGAATGATGGAGAACAACCAGAGATGATTTCAGACTGAATGGAAGTGATTTGAGTGAGAAGAGAGAGTGTAAGGCCGAAAGAATCGGGTGAGGGTATACATAGATCCCTGCCCAAAATGATGTAGCACTCAACTCCTACCATGGCTTACTCGAGTAAGAGAAATGCTACTCGAGTAAGAGATGGCTAACTCGAGTAACAACTTTGCTGACTCGAGTTGAATTATCCATAAAATAATCCCAGAAGCATGGCTTACTCGAGTAACCCAAATGGCTTACTTGAGTAATCCATACCCTACATAACTCGAGTAGACACGAATGGCTAACTCGAGTTACTTATGGTCCAGATTACTAGAGTAACACCTTAACACTTACTTGAGTAATCCCACCAAAAATCACTTATCACTCACTCAACACTCCCTCAACCAAGATCGAAACGAGATCAAACAAAAAACTACAAAGAATCTTATTGGGATCTGACGGGGTATTACACTGTCACTCATTGCCGCTCCCTCTCTCTTGCGGCCACCACCCCTCTCTCTCTCGGCCACCACCACACTCCCTATCACCGGTGCTTTCTCTCTCTTTCTCACTAACCTACTGATTCTTTGCCTTACCCACCACACTCCCCATAACTGTCCCTTTCTCTCTACGCCACGATCACACTCTCCATCACCGTCTCTCTCTCTCTCTCTCTCTCTCTCTCATTATAACCCACCAACCAAAACCAAGCCAATTGATCAAATTCCCATTAAAGATTCTCTCTTGCTTGTGCTTCCCAATAAATCTTCTCTTCCAAACTAATGAACGCCTCAAAAAGAATTGACCCATTTTTCGTTAATTTCTCTCTGTTTGATTGATGCAAGATGGTGACTTTGGTGGTGGCAGTGGAGGGTCGATGTCAACGGTTTCAAATTTAGTTTTGGTGGGTTTAAGGGTCAGAGATATGGAAGGATTTTGACTACACAAGACTTGCCTTGTGCCTTTAATTATAATTCAAGCTCTTCATCTTCAATGTCATCGTCTTCCTCTACTCTGAGCAGAGCCAACAGTGGCACTATTGGAACAAAGAGGAGTGTTGATTTCATGGTTGTTTCTAATGGGGAGGAGAAGAGGCTCATCGGAGCTCCGTTAGTGTTGATGACCCGAACCAATTGGATGTGGAAGGCGTTGTTGGGAGAGGAATCGGATCAGGACTATTATGCGGTTAATGTGAGCGGCCCGAATGCAAGGATATTTCGGGTTCAGATTATTTGTCAGTTTATGTCAACGAGACGCAAGACTCTTGATTTGACAGAGGTGGTGCTGGTGGCATAAGAGGAGGTAGAATGACATAGGCTTTGGATTTCTTGGTCGAAGCTCTTTCTGTAGATTAATTTTTATTGCTGCTGGTTGAAGCTCTTTCTTTAGCAGGAATTCCTTTACTTCGAGTTAAGCACCTTAGAGAGAAAAAGTGTGTTGTCGACCCAATAAGACAGAAAAAAAAAAGTTTTTCTCATGCTTCCATCGTATTCTAGCTTTCGTTTTTTAAGAAGAAAAGGGGAGTCGCTGGTGACCAGTAGTAGCATACCCCTGCTGAGCATTACCATACAGGCATTACCTCCCCGCTGCGGAATGTTCCAAGAGCCATAGCTGACACCGGCAGTGGACTTGAGCCCTTACACTAGTGTGATCACCGCAACACCTCATTGAGGCAAGCAACTCAAGGCCTGAACACCCAACTCTATTGCATGACACAAGTCCTCGACAACCAGTTTTAATTAGGAATTACGCCGCTCCCACTCAAACCTGCGCCATGAGAATTGGGGCCAATACCCTTTACTGTCAGGCTAACCTCAAGGGGTTAACTTTCGTTTTGTTCTTCATTGAGGCATTTATATTATACAGTAGTCTTGTATTCCCAAAATTATAAGTTAGTAGGGTACTTGCAATTTTAGCATACATATCATTTAATGTGTATTGTGATTAATTCCACTGTATTTATGAGATCAATACGCCCTTTTTTGTTATATTATGTATGTCTAATATATTTTTTTATTGGCTTACCTTTAGTAGCCAAGTTGTGTAGCAAAACCCCAAAGAGTTCAAGCTTTGTTTAGAAACTTTTGACAGATAATACTTCATTGACTTAATAGTGGTACATATATATGATATCCTACGGAGTATTGGAGGGCAAGTTTTGACTGTAATAAAAAAGAACTTTTTTTATAAATCAAAACAAAAGGAACTATAATTACTTAGTTACAATACAACAATGAAATGGAAAAAGACACTATCAAGCAGATAGAGAACTTTATTCATAATTTTGGTTGTTGATTAGTTCCATGGAGAATTTTGGATAGATATTATAGATACTTGCACTAATAACAACACATTTTAGCAAACAAATTAAAAATTGGCAACTTGAGTGATGTGAATGATGACCCCATTGTGGAGATCTCATCGGGAGCCTTGAGAAGAAGTGCATTGATCGTGAGCCTAATGAAGAGAGACCCGAATATGCCTCACACCATATATTTACCCAAAACCTTAAGGCATTGGATTATGGGTCTGTTTCACTTATATGCATCATACAAACCACAACTCTTTGATGTCCATTGACACTTGCTTTCTAAAGAATCCCCCCTCAAGTGTGAATCTCTTACAAAACGAGTTTAAGCCTTCTCTCCCTACAATGAAAATCACTTTTCCACGAGCCTAGTCGAGTACTAATGTGGAAGTTTAACCAAATAGCTCTTTCTATGACTCTGCCCCTCTATGAAGCTCCACTCACACCAAACAAGGGTTTTACCAATCAAGACAACTCTTCACCATACTTTTGCTAGAACATCAACTATGGTATCACAAAGAGCTATTTCCATGACTTCACTCTTCCATCTACAAGATTTTCCCAACTGCGCACATGATCCAAATTCAGGCCACACTAGTTAATACAACTCTGCACCATATTACTGCACTTATCCCAAACTACTATGCACTGTACTTGTCCTCGTCCATGTCTCGATTGAACTATCATCTTCAATACCACTTGCTGGACCCAAAGAGCATCGAGGAGAAATGCATCAATCGTGGGCTTAGTGAAGAGACTTACAAGTGGGTTTGGCGTAACATCTTTACCCAAAACATTACGGCAATGTTATAGGTCCAAGAATATTTCTGCATATTCTGCACTAATAAAATCCAAGCATCACGACTTATAAAAAAAGCGTTATTTTAATGTTTTCTCATTTTCAAAAAATATTTGTTTGTAAAACCTTAATTCTTCTATCTGTGGTGGATGCAATCGTGTACTGCCAAACGTACACCTAATATGAATATATTTCTCGAAAAATATAAAAATATATATCAGTGAGGGTTGCAAATTGCAATAGTTTATTTTATGCCCGCCCTAGGTTCAGAAAAAACTGTTCAGACCCATTGGAGATAAGTTGCTTGCCAACTATCTTCTTTTGATGAAAAAGGCCTGATTTTATACATTAGAACATAACTAAATTAGAACATAACTAAATACTGATCTGTTTCATCATATGATTGTGGAATTCAATAATGTTTGAGTGCACATGTCTGAGCATGCTCGTGTGAGAAAGCTTGTAGCTAGGAAATAATCATATCATGAAGAAGGTACTTGTGTACAGCAACTTGATAATTAGTATAATTAGTTAAAGAAAAAACTATTACTTTTATATGTAAAAAGTCACTTTGAAAATATTTTCCAGTCATTATTTAGAAATAGTGCCGTTAGTTTAAGGAAATCCTAGCCTTAGGTACTATAGTGGCTATATTATATATCTTATGCCAGCCCAGTTGTGGAGGAAATCTACTTTTCGTACCTATTAGTGCTAGGAGCCAATAGCATATTCTGAACCACTTTAATTATAAATATATAAAGATGTTCTTATTATCTTACCAAAAACAAAAGATGTTCTTATTAATTAAAGACATATTTATCTCAAAATGATTAATTAAATATATCATATTTAGAACCAGTGGCTTACTAAATATTGCTTATGAAAAGGCAACTGACTGAAATGACAATGGAATCAAGAATATGAAGAAATTGATATTATATTGCTCCCCTTTCGATTTCCATGCTTCCCAAAACAACCAAAAAAAGAAGAAGAAAAAGAAGAAGGAGGTTATAATTTGACGGAATTTACAACGAATTTAAATATTTTTAGTTTGATTTAACCTTGAACTCGGTTTCACATATAATGATGAACGATTGAATGGGATTTGTTAGTGAAAAAGTTTGGGAGTGTGAGAATGGAGTTGGCCGAATGTTATATGCTAAGAAGGATATAAATTTTTGATGATAAGTGAATGATTAATAAAGAATTAGTTATATAATATGTGGACTGATCTAAATTTACGTATTTAATTAAGAAAAATAGGATGTTGATTGTGCTGCCTAACGTGTTCATGAGATGGTAATCGGAATTAAAACACATACTACTTTAAATGGCTTGATCATTGCTTTTTCGATGACTTCTGGCATATTTTTTAAAACATAATCCAAATCAAGTCCTACTTATGAGTCAGTCTGCATACTCACGATCGATCTCATATCATATCACCAATCATGGTTACTTACCACATAAGTCAAATTGTAAATCGACTCCTCAAGTCTTATTCGTATATCTTCTATTTTTTCATGGTTGATTTATCCCCAATAAGCTTGTCATTTACATAAATGATCATAAGAAAATCATCAAATGATTTAAAGAAATCAAAGAAATCATCACATGAATTCGTCACTAAATTATTAAATATCTTCTTACATCGACAATAAATCCATAATTGGTTTTATTAATCATATTCTTAGTATTTCAAAGTCTTAAGTACTCCAAGTACTGTTTCACTCCAATAACACCAAACAACTTACATGTCAAGAAGAATGATCTCGGATCTCATCAAATTTGACTCCAATAACCACAAAATTATCTCACAAACTTATTATCAATTATATTGGCAGACTAATCCGCTATTTTCACAACATAGCATAGTTAGCAACATCGTTAAGCTCCTCCGCGCTTAACGGTCTCATTGTACTATTTAATTTCCTGATATCAAATCTCGGATTAGTCTCACAAAAATATTCTCAATAACAGATCAATTATTAATCTCTTATTTCTCAAATTCCCCAATTATCAAAATCCAAAAATACCATGATTTCAATGTCACACAGCATGAATGTTGGAATTCGTAACTAAATATGACATTCATATAACGGATAACGCAGCGAAAATAACAACATTTTTTATCCTAGAATTCCACCAAGGATCTATGCACATCAACATAAACGATTAGGGTTAGGGTTTTACCTTGAAAAACCAAAGCTCAATTGTATGAACGAATGAATTGTTGGTATAGTTTTTAGTATCCAAAATTCGAATCACCCTTTTGGAATCATGTTTCCTTTGCGCGAACATGTCTAGAGGTATCCACACGAACAAACTTACCTTGGATCGGTGGTGTGTACTAGCACTTCTTTTAGAATCATTATTCTAAAACTCACAAAATAATTTTCTCTCTTTGAAAGTGACACTCACTAATTCGGCTTCGCCTTTAAAAGAATGGCAAGGAATGCACCTTATATATAGGCATATGAGAAGACTTAAATATGTGCATAAAAGAATCTAAATTCCCCCTTGTCCTTGCAAAAATTCGGCCCTCATCCTATTCAAGCAATAGGGTGTTGAATTGGCTTATCTAGTCTCACTAGGTTTGCCTTTTTTGTCGCTAAGAATAATCACTTCTTAATTAATTTTGTCACAAACAAATTAAGGTTTTATTTTCCTTGTCACACAAGAATAAAGCTCCTAATTAGTTATGGACTCCTAATTAGTTAGTGCATGTGCCGAAATTCTCCTTGTCACATAAGGAAAGTGATTCCTAAAAAAATAGGAAGAGAGAGCCGAATTTCTCCCTCCCTTTCTAGGTTTATTGTGCCGAATTTTCAATTCTCCTAATTAGATTAGATTTGGCCGAAATTCACATGGGTTTGTTTAATGTTATTGGGCTTTTAATTATATGATACATTATCATAAAATAAATCACTCATATGGGTCGAATTATGTCACA
>CAODLS010275932.1:0-12241 GCA_948243855.1 Flueggea neowawraea | reverse complement strand
ACGTTCTTGGAAGAAGTAACAAGTTGGCCTGTGATAATAATAGCATTGCCATCAAGTGCAAAACTGACAACACCTCATACCATGCATTAGACATAGCAGTTTCCTGCAAAATGATCAATTTCACATCATGCTGAAACTCTTTCTGATAAATAATTGAACCACTAATTAGAAAACAATAGTATAGAACAACGGCTAGCAAACATAAACCCAACGCCCACCTCTTGCTCGTCTTCTTGATTTATCCACACAAATTGTACTTTATGTTGTAGCTGGCTTCCATCTTTAACTAATCCCAAAAGAACAGGCAAGTAATCTTCAAGAGCCTGATGAAGATCAGCTAGCGTCGAACCCCCTGCAAAAACACAATTTATCATGAGAATGAGTCTGCCTATTATTGAGCTACCAATATATGAACATCAGGGTTTCTTACAATCTACCATGTTGTGTAGCACTTCTTCTTCTCGTTCTTGTGACAGTTGGACCTTCTTGACCGGCCATAACTACAATACGAGTCCTTAGAGCAGATAGGCGTTCTACTAAACTTCTCGATAAATGTTCACCAAGCGACTGAGAAAAATCGACGGGTTTAGGTATCCGAAAACCAGGTACATAAACAGAAACCTCTCCTATACTCCCTGGTCTCCTCCTATTTCCACCAGTATCCTTCGGAGCAGACACTATGCATCCCATATCCTAAATTTACAGCAGACACCAATCCAAGCACCACAAAACCGATTACCAAAAGAAAATCCAATTCAAAGCACTCATCTCGCGCTCAAGTAACCAGTGTCAATCCAACAAGTTTGGATGATACGTACTGCAAAAAAAAAACAACAATTTACCAAAAAGAGGAAATGATTAGCAACAACTCAGCAACTAAAGAGGAACAATTAAATGTCCTCAACCAATAAAGGACCAAGTAGCAGGTCTATCACGAGCAGAACCCAGAATCAACTACCGCTAGAACTCTCCAAAACTTTTGAAAAATAAAGTGGAACATTTAACAAAAATCACTACAATTAATTACCTCACCTTGTTTCTTTATGAAATGGTTGACTACAGGGTCAAAAATAATAGTAATACCTGCAAAAAAGAAAGCAGGGTTAAGGAGCAATATGCAGAAAGAAAAAACAACCCAAAAAAGAGGAATCACAAGTAAAGCGTGACCCCTTTATTGCCCATTCTGAAAACAAAAAAAAATGAAAGAAAGGGTGGTGGCTTTTTGATGACCCATAACATAATTCAAAGGAAAAACGTGAAAGTAAGAAGAATTTGGGATTGCAACAAGAATTTGATGACTTTGAAGCACAAGCAAGTACCAAGTAGTAGCTAAAAATAAAAGGGCAGGTTCCAACTTACAAGCAAGTGGATCAAATTGAACCCATTAAAGAAAATAAAGTAAAGAAAAGATTTTGAGTAAAGCATAAACAAGAAGCTTATAAAGAAAACCTTTTTTCCTTTTTTTTTCTGAACTTCAAAATACTTCAAAGTAGAAGAACAATCAAGACTAAGAAAAAGAAATGGATATAATCTCTTACCCTCAAAACCAGAATCTATGAATTGAAATTCCCAAATGAGAAAATGGAAGAGGCAGCGAGAGAGAGGGAGATACAGAGGAGAGAGAGAGAGAGAGAGAGAGTGGTGAGGTTTTGGAAAGTTCGATTGAGGAGAGGAAATGGTGGAATAAAAGAATATATTAAGATGGGGAGAAAATATTGATAACCACTGTGTGTATATATAAAAATGTTTATGTTGGAGTAAAAGAGAAAAGACAAGTCTGTCTCTCTCGGGTTTTTAATTGGCGCCTAACTCACTCGAACCTTTTAAAGCTCAGCCTTTTTCTCTTGTCATAAAACCAAGCTGCAGAGAAAATAAACCTCTACCTTTGGGACTTATAGCTTACTCTTTCTTCCCACTCTTTTTATTCATACATTATAAGAGTAAATTATAAAAGTAAATTATATAATGAAAAATAGGGCGAATTCTCATCTCTTTATGAATGTTTCTGTCTTTATACACTTATAAATTACTTTTAACAAAGACCACAAAGTTTGCATTAAGAGTGCATAACTACTTGAATACACTATTTTTATGGGATTTAAATCTATATCACTTGGAATTAACATGTTAAGCATATTAAGGAGTAAATAATTACAAAATAAATTTAATAGATTGCATCGCTAAAAAAATGTTGAAAGATTAATACATTATTGATGCTACAAAATGAAATATGTGTGTGGTAATTTCTTTACTTTTTAGGGCTTTGTTTGGGAGAGTAAATAGTAATTAGAATAAAACATATATTTTTACCGAAATTTGTGTCATTTATCATTATTTTTTATTGTACGAAATAAAAAAGATGCTTCATCTCAAACAAGTTGGAGTCATTTGTTTTTCATATATTATTTCAACATATTGTATATTCAACATTTTATAACTCTAAAAAAATATATCACTCTCTATTTATTTACTATACAATCTATATATTTGTCTGCTACTCTTAATACACCAAAAACTTATATTTGTTATCTCCTACTCTCAATATACCAAAAACAAAAACCACAATACCGAATTTATCACTTAAATGTGCCTCTCAATCTATCACTAACAAACACTACAGTACAATTAATCAATTTTGTGTTTGTTAACCAACTAAAAGAAACAGCTTTTTATCATGTATGTTTTATTGAGAAAGAAGCATCTGGATTAGCTTAATTATGTTAACTAAATTTAATTAGTTTGAGATAGAAGAAAATTCGGTTTATTTTGTTTTATTGTTGTTTGATTATCCAAAGGATACCATGCAATTACAATATTCCAAATCACTCAAGAGTGTATTCTAGTTACTTCTAAAATTTCAATCATGTAGACATTATTAGTTGATATTTTTCATTAAATTAAATTAAATCAAGTCCCCACGTAGAGTTGTATTCTATTTTTTTCATTTAAAATTCGAAAATGCTTATAATATATTATGAGCAAATATATTATGATTATTGTTTTGTCTATTACTTATGTGTATTTTTAATTTCAGATGACAACTATTTGGTGTCTATTTCTTTGGGAGAAAAAAAGAAAGAAAGAAAGAGAGAATATGCTTAACATCTATGAGAGTAAAATAAATATACTCTCAAAATTCTCGGTCGTACTTATAAAAAAAAGCTTCTTGGCAGTTTTTAAAAAATATTTTGTTAGTCATAAAAAGTAGAATTATATATGTAAATTAGCTGGTAAGATGCTTAAAATTAGAAACTTTCAACAAAGAATTTGGTGAATATTGTTATTGTGAATATTTTTGTGATGTGAATTGGCAAATGATGATGTACCGAAAATAGTTTGGTGTGGAACCTACCCAACCCTTCACAACACCAACCGGCAAGATCAGGAGCCTGCAAATTTAAAGACTACAGTTGCAAAATTCGAGTTACTATGAGCAAAACATTTTTATTACTACAAAATGCCTTATTGTTCTACTTGTGTGAGAAAATGCATTATTGAAGAATAGGGTACGTCTTAATTATTACAGATTACTCAGAATCATTGTAATAAAAGCTTTAGATAACTTTTTTTTTTGTAAATCATAGATATCTTCGGTCCTTTTAACGATTTAAGACTAATTTTGTTTATGGACTTGGTTATATTTAAGCTCCTCATTCCTCTCTACCGATAATCTCATTGGACAATTCTCTTTGTTAGATAACAATACACACCGCGTCGTTAATAATACTGTTGTACCTCTTATAAAGACGATACACTGAGAAAATTTTATTCATGGTCACTAAATTTAAGAATTTTATCGAAGAGAGTCACTAAACTAAAGTTACAAATTATCTTTGGAACGGTCATTTTGGATTGATTTGTTTAACAACGTTAACGAATTGTATATAAGGACGCCACAACAATTATAAAAATCAACACAACAATCGAAATACATGTATTTGAATTTTAAACAATACAATAATTTTGCCGTTCATCTATTTTTTATAGTATTTTTGCCTAATTGCTAATATAACAGTTGACATGACATCAATACGTTAAACCAAGTAAGATTGTATCTTGGTTGCCACATCAATAGTTTGACGAAAACCACTAACAAAAATAGACAAATAATAGAATTGTTGTACAAATTAAAGTTTGAATATATGTATTTCAATTGTCATGCTAATTTTTTAACTGTTACTGCGTCTTTATGTATAAATTGTTAACTGTGTCAAAAAATATATTCAAAGTGACCATTTTGAAAAGAAACCATAGCTTTAATGATTGTTGTGAACATAAATGAAATTTAATGACCATCTTTAATAAAAGTCTCAACTTTAGTGACCGTGATGAAATTAACCCCGATATATCTTGTGAATGTTATACAAAATATCATGGATTTGTCAATCAAGTGGCTTTTGATAAGATCATTGATTTTGTATTGATCCATATCTAATCATTTCTGACCAACGAAATGATTTCTGGTTTTATTTCCCAAAGGAAAAAAGAGCAGTGACTTGGGACTTTCTTCATAACTTTTGATGGTATATAGTATTTAGTCAATTACAAGAGATGCCATGCTTGGCAATAGCTCCTAGATTGCTTCCTAGATTTGCCGACTAAAATAGCATGTGCATGTGTTTTGCTTGAATTAGAAGACGGAAAGGTCCCTGGCCGCAACTGACACGTGTCAACCGTACATGTCCACAAAGTCCACGTTGTGCGGGAGCAATAAACAACTCCGCCTCGGAGACGCCAATCGTACTATCTTCATTGTTGGCACACGACAGTGAAAGAATTTTGCCGAGTATATTCTTTACATTTTCTCTCTTTTCTTTCTTTCTTTTTTTTTTTATATTTTTCGAAAATATTCATCAAAAAGGGAAAAAATAAACTCCCTTTGTAATAAAAAAATTATTATTTTCACATAAAAATTAAGAAAATAATAAATAAGATATATATTTTATTAATATAATAAATATGGTTAAAATTGTGGTGAATATTTAAAGTTTTCATTCAAGAGTATAAATGAAAAACACAAAAAAATAAAATTTATTTAAAAATTTAAGTTTTTCTTAGGCATCCTAGAAAAGAATAATGAATAATATTTATAGGACAGAGAATTACTTTTTTGTTTGGTCTAATCTTATATCTAATATGAAAAGTCGCATCCACATTTACACTACTTAAATTTGGAATTCAGTATTAATTGCGGTATTTTTACCACTTAAGTTACCAAATCGGTTGTTGAAAAGTCTTACTGTTATAAAATTTATTAAAATATGTTAAATTTGTTGATATGTACAAAGTATTTTATTGTTTGTTTGGAAATAATACAACAAAATTATGTGAGCCCAATCATTAAGGAGAAGAGAATAGAAAATTGCAACACGGAGACCCTAAGAAGGCAGCTTGATTGTTGGAATTTATGATTGGGAGCCACTTGTCCAGATGAGCAGTTAGTTGAGTTTGGGAAGGAGAATGTGGGACTCTTTGGCTCCGACAAATCTCCGCAGATAGTTATCGTTCTTGCTCTTCCTTCTTTCTTTTCTGCAATTTATTAATACGTCCAAGTCCTATAGTAAGAGGGACGTAATCCCAAGAAAAGCTCATGACAAAGCAGGTAAATTTTGCAGATGCATTATTTTTCTTAACTACTATATATGTATATTATGAATTAAACCTGAATAAAGCTAGATATATATAGCTAATGTGAGCCTAACTGAATTAGGATTAAAATTCCTAATTGTAGAGGCTATAAATGATCTCTGTATATTTGAATAGGAGAGAACATATCAGTTACACCTATATAATTAGAATTTTTTTATCAAAACTCAAAACCAGACATAATAATGTGCTGTTAGGTTGGTAAAAGAAAAACACACCTCTCTAGAGGGTGTGTTGCTAGACATAGATTAAGAGACTTTTTCTTCTTTTTTTCACACCATTCCTACGTTAATCCCGATCACGAATCAAGCTTGTGGGGTGCTTGCGAAACAGTCTTACATCTCTCTCGCTATCGGTAATGAGGTGCTTGCCTAGCATATAAATTAAATCATGTTCTTGAATTCTTACACTGTGTTCACAAGATCAGTTCTTCATGTCCATTATGTTTGTTTGTCAAAAATATCTGTTTATTAGAATACATTCGTTGGTATTAGAATACTAAGTTAGTATTTAATAAGTATGATCATATATATGTGTTAGTCTCATAACCTAAATGTTATTTATAATATGTTTTGTATAGAGATTTATTCATTTTGAATGGGAGAGACTAGGGTGTACATATTGTGTAACACCCATACTCATATAACGCATATTTGTATGATCCATAATATATAAACAAATTGACATATACAAAAGATTCACAACAAGGCATGAGAAGATTAAACTAGCAAAAGTAGTAAATAATAAATATATATCATATAGTACAAGCCAAGTATGGGGAACAAAAGTACTATGCATGATGAGTCTCGAGAAACTCATCCTTAAACCTTTCTATATGAATATGTGATAAGGAGAAAAAGAGAGTGATGTTATATGTACAAGCTTGAAAATTGGCTCAAAAGCTATCTTGCTAGAACTTGGAAAAAACTTTGCGCTTTATATGAGTTGTAACTCAATGAGGAATCCAACACATATCAAACATTATATAAAGATACAATATAACAAGCAATCTAATAAGTAACAAATTATCCAGATCTAATAAGTATGCAATGCAAGTCTATTTAATTCACTAATGGCCTAGTATGTCAAGTATTGACTAAGATCTCCAATATAACAGATCTCGAGGATCTTTTCAATACCAATAGAAGAGACCTGAATATCTAGCCTTATCCGATAGAATTGACCCATAGGTCTGATCAAATAAATCAAACAAATTATTGGTCAGTCCTATATGGTAGAATGGATTCTAAAGGTAGCTCCTATAAGTCTTACTCCACATAGCACTCAGTTCCATCTTTTTTCTCATATAATCAATGTTTCCAATAGAATTGCATATACTTGAACACATTGGTCATACCAATCCTTTTAACTCATATGAAATCAGATGCAGAACATATACATAAATGTAGCTCAATAATATTTTCAACAATTCATATATTTTGCCCCACATATGATCATTAATACTTGAGTAGGTATCATATAAGAATTCATCGATAGTACATAATCAAATCATAAACAATAACCAATACCAATAATTCCATGATCTCATATAAGCTTATAGCAATAACAATATATAAGACAATATACAAATATAGTACGTAAGACACGTAATGGGTTTACTCACAAGACAAAGCAAGTTCACATATCTTAGCTCACCTTTAGAGCCTTCCTGCTATCCTTCTCACCCAGTACACATATTCACACAATTTTCTTTCAACACAGAAGGCATATATACCATTATATGAATGCGATGTTCAAATGATGTATGTTTCAGTGTTGACACACCTAGTATTTACTTATAAATGCAAGTTAGTATGAATTAAGACATTCTTATATGTTTTAGACCACTCTTTTAGGTGTCTAATATTCAATGGCAGTTGACGAAATGCAAATCAAGTATATTACGCATTCTAGACAGTTTGTGTTATCCTATCAAGTCAACAACCCTAACATAGTCATTATGTTCTCAAATTTAAACCACATATAGAACATATATAAGGATATATTTCTACCAAAAATCAGACTCTATGTCGCTCTAATGAGGTCTACACAAATTCTCAAAAGTATAGCTTCCATATGAGATTTTTAGATTAAACCTCCTCACATTTATTCGTATCTAGTGTCCATTATACTCATACATAGGCCATGAATATGTACAAAAACATACTAGAGGCACAAATAAACAACTTTAATGTTTTGCACTTTCTCTACGAAAAGACAATGAGCTTAAGGGAGTCCAAGCTGAAGCTCCCATTCTTCTTCTTTTTTTCTATTCTTTTTCTTATGTTTTCTACATATAAACATGCCTAAAACTGTAAGATTTTGATGGTAACCAGATGATGCTTATTTATACAACAATCTTGATGTAATTATGAAATTATCTATTTACCCCTTTTTTATAATTATTTGACTTTAGAACCCTAATTCTACTTCCAATAAACCCTTTATCACTATACTAAAATATTGTCAAAACGTATCGACAAATGGGAATATGACTTATGCAATATCATATCAATGCACAAATTCTCTCTCTCTCTCTCTCTCTCTCTCTCTCTCTCTCTCTCTATCTATCTATATATATATATATATATATATATATGATACATGCTTGCGCATATGCAATTTTGGTCACGGATGTGACACATTAGCTAAATAAAAGGTTGTAATTTCATTATTTTGACCCACTAATGAGATCAAAAGCCTAAAAGTTGTAAACTACTTCCGAGGAAGTAAACATCTCGACCAAATAATCAGTTGAAAAAATTCTATAGAATTAATAAGCGAACCAAACATAAAAAAATATAACTTCCTTAGTAATAAACTTTCTTACTAGTACAAATTCCCTGCAATCAACTTCCCTATAAATTAACCTATCAAATCAAACAAGAGCTAAGTGTTGCGATGAATTCTGTGGCAAATTTTGTGACTAGATTCAATTTAGTCGCTATATTCTTAACAAAGTCAATATCATTTAGTGACCAAATTGTCACAAAGTTTTGCAACAAAATTTGTCCGTTGCAAAGTTTTGTGACAGCATTTGTCACTAAGTTGCAACGATTATTTTCGTCTTTACAATTGAGACAAAATTTTGACTCATTGCAGTTTTGCGATGAATTTTGTTGTAAAAAAAAATGCAACGGGGGAATTTTGCGATGTAATTTCTTATTTTGCGATGAATTTTGTTTATCACAGTTCTGTGATTTTTTTTTAGGGTAGTAAATGTCCACAATATTCTGCAGACACTTTTATTTATTTGCAATTTTCTTCGAGAGAGATAGAGCTTCATTTTCTATCCAAACACTTGTTGACTTTTCTTCTTACACTTTGTAATCATTTTGTAAACACATTGAGAGTGTAGAAACGTTTTGTTTTGAGCATAGGAAACATATAAGAGAGGTTGGAGAATGAGCCTAGAAAGATGTTTGTAGGGTTAGACAGAGCGTTTGTAGTGATTAATTAAGGAAATAAATAGGACGATTACAAGTGAAAATCCTGTAAATTACGTGCACGCATGCACTTACGGTCCGGCTCTCCACATTTAAAATTGAATTCTGGACGTGTTAGCATTCTAGGATCATTGGTGAGCCAGCACAAGTACCAAGAGCCGGATCTTCAGAGGAGAAATAGACTTTTCTGGCACTTTTTAAACTGTAGAGCTCGCTTGATCAAACCAACCTCACACCCAAAGTTTCCACCACACCTTAACATTCTATTTCTTAAAACTGACTTGAACACCCACGTAACCAACCTTTATAAAGGTAGTCAAACTGAGAGAGTTATTAAATCGTTAAAGAAATCTACAGACTGCAGATTTTTGTGTTTGGAATATTGGAAGGCAATGGGTCCAAGCGTTTGTAGAATTAATTTCTAGGTCAATAGGGACAAAGGGTAGGTCACCATCCACAAAAAGAGGACATGAAAGAAGAGGACATTAACAACGACGACGTTATATAGATATTAACTGTCCCTGACATAAAAAAGATGATGATGCCTCCTTCACAAAAGGCTCTCATCCATAAATCTATCGTCAATCTTGGTTGCCCTTTATGCCATGCAACTTATGCGTGTTGGCACTGCTGCCTAAACAAAATCAGTATCCTTTTCATGTGGTGCCCAATAAAACCTTTATTGAACTTCATCACATGATAGTTACATATTATTAAATCTTTATTGAACTTATTCATGTGATAGTATTATTAATATTTAACTAGTATAACACCACGCAACTTTACAATCTATTAAGAATAGATTTTTGTTTTGAAAATGATCGGAGTTGATTTTTTTAAGTAATGATAATCAATTTAAATTGATAATAGTTTTAAATAATGCAACAATTGATATCTAATGCTATAATTTCAATCAAACACATAACAACAAAAATTCAATTAAAATATATTATCTTTTTTCTATTTAAATCCCTTATCTTCACGTGATAGTTGATCGTCTAATTAGATAATAAGAAGAAAAATGATCGTATTCGACCTATTTAACAATAGAAATCATACGTACCTTTTATATTAGAAGAAAATTCTTAAGGAGATCCGGTATGGCCTAAAGTTACTAAATTGATAATTAAATTGTTAAATTTAGACTTAAATTGCGCACTAAAAGAAGGTATAACCTTTCTTAAAGTTACTAAATTGATAATTAAATTGTTAAATTTAGACTTAATTTGCGCACTAAAAGAATGTATACTTAAAGTTACTAAATTGATAATTTAAATTGTTAAATTTAGACTTAAATTGCGCACTAAAAGAACGTATAAGATTTCTTAAACATACAATTTCTTTACACAATTTTGTTGTAAGTCGTTTTAATTGCTTCCACCAAAGATAGAACTCACGACCTCATAGTTGACTCTAGTACGAGCTCAATCAAAATTGATTTACTTTATTCATGTTAGAAAAAGTGGTCCACTCATTACGAGTGAACCGAACCGGTCGGTCAAGATGTAAACCGAGACTATAAACTGAGACCAATTGGTAAGCCCAATTAAGTTGGGCCCATAAAGGCCCAGGCCCACAGGCCCATTTGGTTGCCTATATATATGGGTGAGGGAGGAGAAGAAGAAAAAGGAGAAAACAGAGGGAAAAAGAGAAGAAGAAAAGAGAAAAAAGAAAGGAGGAGAAAAGAACAGAAAAGAGAAAAGGAGAGATGTTTCTTCCTTCCCTCATCCTTCCCTCCATCTTCCTTCCTCCATCTCCTTGCACCATGATCATCAATCGATGATCTTGATCCGCGTGACATCTAGGCTGCGAAACAGTCGAACACTCCCGTCGACTATCCGACCGTGTTTTGCTCGCGAGACCAACATTGAAACCTGGTCTTGCAGCTGCTATACTTTCGCCAGAATCGAGGTAGGTAACTAGAACCACCTATTTACTATATTGTTTATCAGTTAAACCAGTACCGATTCCATCATTGGTATCAGAGCCAACACGAATTTTTTGAATTTGATTCGAAAATATTGTTGGTCTCTGTTTAGGATGCCTACTGTATTTTATTGCATTCAAATTTTTGTCTCCAATGCAATTTTTGATTCGAGTCTGTCCGGAGACAAAATCTAAAAGTTGGAATTTCGAAATTCTGACAAAAATTTAAGATCAGCGACCTTAAAAACATAACCTACCCAAGTTTCGTCGCAAAATTCTATTGGGAAGGTCGTCAAAACGACTAAAATCCGATCAAAAAATACTGGGTGAGAAGTTTACAGATGAATTTGTTTCATCTGATCCAATAAGCCACATGGCACATTCTCATTGGCTAAACGTGGACCAATCAAAAACACCACTTGACAAGCGTGGCATGTTTCTATTGGTTGACGAAAAACACGCGGGCCACTCAGAACGTGACACATGTCCCATTGATCGGTCAACGTTGATTCAGTCAAAGTTGACTGAAATGTGGACCAATCATTAGATGACACGTGTTACATTGATAGCGACACACAACTTGCGTGGTCCAATGAGTTATTGACACCTGACACACTGCTAGCACAATCAACATGATTGTACAACACATGTCCCAGTGACAGATCGACACGTGGAGGACTGCCACGTTGTCTGATACGTGTCATGCTGACTGTACTTCCACGTCAGCAACAGATACCACCCACTGAGTGGCACTGGCAATAGTTGCCACGTGTCGGCCACCTCATCGACACGTGGCGACGCCATCTGAACTGGTAACCATATGGTCGAATCACAGGATGACACGTATCCCATACTGACACGTGTACATCAGTGATGATGACACGTGGCAGAGCAATGGTTGAAGCTCGTGTAGAGCGTGGTGGAGTGTTGATGCGTGTAGTCGTTAACAATGTGGCGCGTGTGAGGAGTGACACGTGTCCAGACTCATTTGGTTCCTAAATTTTTCAAAAAATTATTTTTGATTTTTATGAAATTTTTGTATATTTTTCATAATTTTTTGAGTTTCGGAACAATTTTTCCCAATTTGTTTGGTGTATGAAAATTATTTAAAAGTTGTGAAAATAAATTTTTTTCCAAGAATTATTTTGGAAATTAGTTTTTCAAAATAATTGATTTGGAAATATGCAAATATGATTCTTATTTAGATAATTGGAATAAAATTT
>CAODLS010275899.1:0-22260 GCA_948243855.1 Flueggea neowawraea | reverse complement strand
GCATTCATAAACATCACCATCTCCATCCAGTGCACGGAGAGAAGACTCAACAAATCTGGCGGCTGCATAAGCCATTGACAGAGTAGCAGATCCTGCACCAGCCTTTGCCTCCACAACTTCTGTCCCAGCATTCTGGATCCTTACAGTCAGATCCTGCACTTCCTCATCAGTGAAACTGACAGAGGGTTTTGTCTTTGACAAAAGAGGAAGGATAGTAATACCGGCGTGCCCTCCCACAACCGGAACATCCACATCAATAAGCTTGAGGTTTTTCTTCTGAGCAACAAAAACGTTTGCCCTCACAACATCAAGTGTAGTAACACCAAAAAGCTTCTTAGGATCATGTACACCCTTCTGCTTCAAGACTTCAGCTGCAATAGGTACAGTAGAGTTCACTGGATTGCTTATAATGTGGATAAAAGCATCAGGGCAGTTGTCAGCAACAGCCTCAACCAAGCTCTTTACAATGTTGGCATTGATGTTGAAGAGATCATCACGGGTCATCCCAGGCTTTCTCGGAACTCCAGCAGGTATGACAACAACATCTATGCCCTTCAAAGAATTAGCTAATTCAGAAGCCCCAGTGAAATCCAGCACTCTGGAAGGAGTGTTGCAATGACTGAGGTCAGCAGCAACTCCCTTCACATTAGCAATATCATAGAGATGTAGGTCTGAAACCAGTGGGGACATCTTAATTAGAAGAGCCAGAGGCTGACCAATCCCACCTGAAGCCCCAAGAATTGCCACCTTGTATGATGCCTGAGGGCTTACATAGTAACTCGACCTTTGGCTTGATTTATGGGCCTTAGAAGCAACAGAACCTTGAAGCGCTGCACTGCTTTCCTTGCCAGTAAAGGATGACACTGATTCAAAATTCACAGAAGTTGCTGCCTTGAGACCATTAAACCCCACAATTGGGTTATGGGTGTTGAACCTCACAGCTGAGGGCCTTGACTGCAGAAGTTGGCTTGCTTTGGGACCAAAAGAGGTAGTGGATCCAATTGCAATAGTAGTAGCAGATGTTGCTGCCATTCCGTAAATCTGTAAAATATCTAAAATGTGAGAATCTGATAAAATTTTCTGTCTGCCTAAGCAACATATATTAGCTTGTTAAGAAAGATCCAACAGAATTTTTCCGGAATAAAGCAACTTTAACCAAAATAATAACAGGAAGACAATCTCAAAATATCACATACAGGTAAACTTCTGTTTTCACTTTGCACCAATATAAGCCATGGATTGAAAAGTATACCTTGAGGCACACCAGAGTAAATGAAACCAAGAAAACAGAACAACACGACGAAAATACATCAACCATAACCACCTGATGAATAATTCAAGTAGGCAAAGCCAGAATCTTGACCTCTATATCAATCACAATCTATCACAATCCCTTGGCAGCTATAAGAAATATAAATTGGTCACCCTAGCAGCACAAAAGTGCAAAACTACACTCCTATTGTTTCCAAAGCATGATTCCTCGTTTAAATACAAGATAATCAAGTGGCACAAAACATCCAAGAATTGGAATCAAGAATCAGGTCCAGATATTTTCAAGCAGGATCCACGGAAGTGGGTCCTACATACCATTGGCGAAACTGCAGGTCCCACTGCGTGGATGCAATGCTTGCTCCACTCCCCAGTTCAAAATCCTAAATAACAAGCAGTCTTACAACTTACAAGCATAGCAAAGAACCTCCATTAGATTCAAGCAGATAGTTGCCATCACACTTGAAACTCCAATAAACCAAACATCAATCACATAACCAATAAGATATTAATCAAAACAATAAATGCATATTATACATTCGAAGTCAAGAAATTAACAAGAAATAATTAAAAAAACTTCCATCCCCACCAAAGTTAAAAATAATTCTATAAAACAAAGAAATGAAACTAAAGACCCACATCAGATCTAAACCCGAAAACCACAACCAACCAGAAATTCAATTCCTTCCGCACACCACAACCTTCAAACAACTAAAAAGACTCGAACTTTCACCCGAAAGAACTATAAACACACCAAGTTTTAGATCTAAAAACACAAAGACAAGTGAAAAGTGCAAGGAAAAGAGGAGAAAGAACAAACCTTGACGACAAGCTTGTGAAAGAAAGTGGGATTTGGCAGAGATGATAGTGAATTCAAGAGGTTAGAAGAGTGAAGAAGAAATGGTTTTAAATGGTTTGGTTATTGGTGTTGGTGGTGTTGAAATATCCGCCAATGGGCCTTGGATGAATCACTGCTTTGAACACCTACTCTCTTTTGTATGTGCTATGACAGACGCTATATTTCTATTTATGCTTTTCTTTCTGTTTGTGTGGCCACTGGAAGAATCTCCGATGAAATGTTCTTTCTGGCTTTTAGCAAATCTAGGCCGTCCGTTTCTCTCTGGTTTTAGCCACTCTGACTTCACCTCCCAATTTTGGCTCTGTTTGTATTGAGCGCAAAAAGGGCTGGTTTTGTATCTAACCTTTGTTTTGCAGGTTGGAATGGTTTTACATTTGATGTGGGCTGAAAACGAGCGCAAGTGTTTTTCTTCTGTTATCGGTTATCTGCTTTGATCGCTTTCTAATTTCTTTATTAGTTTCTTTATTTTTATGTTTATTTATCATAAGTGTATATGATAGATAAAAGCAGAATATATTAACCTTCTTAAAATATTAATATTTAGAATTTTAATTTAATGATAAGTGTTAATATTTAAAATTATTTAACAATTCTTAAATTACCATAAATGGAATAAAATAAATTTTGACATTATATTAATTACCATTTGTTTGTCAAAATATTAATTAGAATAAGTGTAACCGAATTTTTTATTGTAATTTTCTTTTTTATTACATATTTATTTTTTAATGAGATTATAATTGATTTTACGGTCTTAATATGAATATAGAACAATAAAATATCAAATTTAATATATTAAAATTTATATCTATATAAATATACTAAAGCAGAATACATTAATTCAAAATCTCAATTGAAATATTTGAATACAAAATTTAAAAGGATATATATTTTATCCATTTTGATCTAAATTTAAAATTAATAATCAAGATTATTTAGAAGTCCACCCAGATTTAGAATCATTCTTTTTAAATAAATGTAACTCAAACTTCTTCCAAGTTATCTTTTGTCAAATTATATTTTAATAATTATAAAATTCAACATTGCTCTTAAAATGCAAGCATATAAAATAAATAAATTTAAAATAACTAAATTCCAATAATAATTGATAAGTCATGAAAGAATATATCACATAGCATGCACATCGTGCAGATATGTATACTAGTTGGTTATTAATAAGTAAGGGCATTTGATTTTATATCTGACTTGATTTGCTTGGCATTTTCTCTACTAGCTTTATTGTTCATCGCTTAATTCGTATATTTTTTGGCAATGAAGAGTGAAATTAGTTTTTTTCTTATAAATTATAAAAAATAATAAACAGAAAAAGGAAATACGATTATTTATATAAATTCTTTATCAAATAATCATTTGCATAGAATTTTTACAAATTACGTGTTTCTCATTGTTGTTGGTTTTTCATAAACCACCATTTACATAGGAATGATTAGTTGACAAGTCCTTTTGTTTTTTGTCAATCTCATAGAGTATAAATAGTTATGTGTATTGGAATTGTAGAAACTATAAACAGTAGAATTTTTTAAAAATATATAAACGAACAAATTGGCTTTTGCCTATTGCGGCCTATAACAATTGTCAATTAAAAATTGTCCATTGAAAGTTCCTTACGATTTACGAACACTCAAAAGTAGCTCGGCTCTTGCTCTGACCAAACGGCTCGACCTCCATTCGTTTCTCTCCAATTTTTTCACTGTTAATTTATCATTTTTCTTTTTATTGTTAGTGCTATTAGAAAATTCATCATTCGTGTTGCATGTGAATTTAAATAAAGTATATTTATTTGAGATAAATTTAATAAAAATATATTAAAAAAATAAATTATATAATGTAAAAATAAAAAATGCACAATTTTTTAGATGTAAATTAACTTTATACAAAATCAATATATACCAAACAAATACCTCATACATATTTTATTGTTGTCATAACAAATTAAAATAATCAGAAAACTTAGATGTAGATAAAAGGAGTACAAAATTATAATCCTTGTAATAAAGTTAATATTGTATCACCAAAAGGTACTATTGTGTCATTGTTTTTTATTGTACCCACTAATTTATTTGTGCCATAATAGTATAATACACATAATCCAAAATAAATCACCATCTCCTATAAATTTTAAGGTCTCTTGTATTTAAAAGTGTGTAACAATTTTCATAATATGTCTTTTAGGGTGAAGTTACATTCATTTTAAGGATAAAACACATGTATATTCTCATCCTCCATCATTCACATTCTTACATCACCATAGCTCAATCTTCTTTCCTTCTACAAAATTGATCTAAAGTTTAATTGTTTCCCTACTATATAAACTAATAGGTTGAACATTTAAAAGATAAAATTTAGATATAAATTGAAATATTTATAAACTATATGTCTTAATAATACTTAGGGTGATGTGCAAAAATAGGTAAGAAAATAAAAATCTTTTCACAAATACAACAACATTTGAAAATGATGTACAAAAATAAGCAAGAAAACAAAGATCATTTCACAAATACAATATTTTGACCAGGTGTTGACCACACAGTTAAACCGTTGACTGCGCTTTTACCAAACCATTTAAGCCAATGAGAAAGAGTACAATCCGAGTACAGAGTACAACTGGAGTACATATAGAGTACAACCAGAGTACAGAGTAGTATTATGAAGACTCTGTTGACATCGAAGAACGAGTACATGTGGATTACAACCAAAATACAGATAGTGTTAATGAATTTTCTTTTGACTAGTATAACCGAGTACATATAGAGAACAACACGTGTACAATTATAACAACAAAACTGAAACTAGTATAACCGAGTACATGTGGAGTACAACACGAGTACAAACATAATAAAAACAAACTGAAAATTTAATGTTTCCTTTATTATTCAAATACAAATGAGAATGAAATAAGAACAAGGCGAGTACAACAAGAGTACAAACAATGACATAAGTACAAACTAAAAGTTTCATGTTTTCTTTGTTAGTTGAGTATCCAAAGTTTATTAGTTGAGTACAAATAGAGTACAAAACTACTTTAGGTATTATTTTTACAAACTAAGACGACCTACAGTACGAGTACATAGTGAGTACAACACAAAAAACTTGTTTTTGACTTGATCAAATATTTTGAATCAATTGGTTTCATTCCAATTCAATCTTTAGAGATTTTTTGCAATTATTATCAAACTGAATTCATCATTTTTAGGTATTATTTTACAATTTTACAATTAAAGGATTGTCAATTATATCCTCAATTGACACCAACGGCGGACCATCTCTTATCGAAACACTCGATCCGTCGAATTTTGGGTCCCAATAATCATACAGGGCCAATCTCTAATGATTTTTGTGACCCACAAGACAACGCTCCATTATCGTCATTGTCACATGTTTGATCAAGCTACATGCGTCCCTCTTTCCTAGATGAAATTCTCAAGGACAGAGGCTCTCCCCTGAAATATGAAGTCGAGGATAGCAATTCCCTACGATTTTCTATGCCTGGCAATGAATCGGAGATCTGCTTGCAACTTCGCTCCACCTCCTGTTTGACGGCAAAGATCCCATTATTCTCATAAAAACTCATTCCAGTCTCAGCGGTATTACTAGAATAAACATAGCCAATGAACTGCATGTTCATTGGCTTCTGAATCTAATCTTCAAAAATTTGATAAATCAATTTCTTGATGGCGTGACGCGCAAGGATGGGGGAAAGGAGAGAGAAGTAGATGGGAGGCAGAGAGAGAAGGGAGAAAGGGATGCTGAGGCAGAGAAGGAGACGAAGGAGAGGAGTCGATCGTAGAGAGAGAGAGTGGAGAGGAAGAAACCGATGAGGGAGAGAGGAGAGAGAAATAAAAAAAATAAAGATATTAATATTGTGGTATTTAAGAAATTGAAAATGTGATTGTTGCATTGTAGTGATATTTTTTATATTGTGTTTTATATGTGAACTTGAAATATAAAAAAATACCATAGGGTGTGTTCCCTGAAAATTTGAGAAATCGATCCAGGGGACAATGATGCCCTTTGGTTCGAGTGATGTTAGAGCGTGCCAAGAAATTTTGGTTTTCCTAAACAGTGAATTGGAGATAATTTGCACTCAAGAAATAATCTAACTTCTTAACAAACGAAAGGGTGAGTCTCTTGCTTCTTTGATAATAATAACAAGATAAGAACAATGATGAAATTCAAATAACAAACTTTGGAATTGAAAGATGGTTGGGGACACTTGAATAATAACAGAGGACACTTGAATAAAATGAAAGCTAAGGATGCTAACAATATTGAAAATCGAAAACAGAGTACAAGAATTGAAGAAAATAACAAAATTCAAGGATTCATGTTGTATAGGGGTTTGGTTTTGAGTTGAAGGTCCCTCTCTTGATGCTCTCTTGTTGTATATATAATGTTGGAGCTGACATCCCCAGCCTTGATCTTCGGTCCTCTTTAATTCTTAATTCTAGATTTCTTGCAATTTTATTCTATCCCTGCCCAGACTTCCTTCTTCACATTCCTAACTTATAGTGTTTGTGGACTGACTTTCCTTTGTTGTCCTGATATTGCAGTAGCAGGGCACACTTGTCTTCTTGGTTCATTCGCCCATCGTGAGGTCAGACGTCTCCTTACTTGTGTGGCCAACTGGATTTACGGTAATCATTATTTGTTACAGCAACATGATTTGCCCTGATTGAGTGTCCTTCTTCTGCTGTCTTTGGTCATCTTATAGCAAGACTTGCTATGTACAACAAATCTTTTCATTCTAGTGCCCCCAGCCCTGTGGCACTCAAGTGGCTGGAGCAATATTTACGGTATTGACATCTTCTTTAAGAACACCTTCCTTGTTTGCAACTTTTGACTTCCTCAGTAATCAAATAGTTGTCCTCCTCCCATTTTTGTGTTCATCTAGAGAATTTGCAAAATTTCACCGTAAACAAGGTGTAATTTCCTCTTTAACAAATTAATGTTAGGCTCGGGTCGAGTTGATCAGATTTTTTTTTTGACAAAAGTTGATCAGATATTTAAATGGATCAAACCTAGAAAAGAAAATATGTAGTTCGAACTTGAAGTTGAATTTGAGAATTTTTAAGAAGTCAAATTTGAACATATCCCTGTAATTATCAAATTTGTTTATAAATTTAGTAATACTCTATCATGATTGTGTTCATTGTCAAAATTATTTTGAATTTAATTAACTGTGTTGTTTATTCTTTGAATTTTTTTTTGCCAAGTTTATTCTTTGAAATTAAGCAGTCTACAAATTCAACGTCCAATGTAATCTCTGGCCAGAGGCTCAGATCATTTACGCACAGGTTCCGAAGTCAAAACATCAAAAATAGAACTAGTATACAAATTTCGAAGCAAAAGAAGGAGCTAGGAGAGGTTGTATCTAGTTGATTTTCCATAAGATAATTGAAGATTTTTACATTTTGTATTATGTCAATTTGTTGCTGCTTTTGTGCTTATACTGTAATCATTTACAAGTTTTTATAAATTATTCAACTTGTCATCCCCTTTCTTTTCTCATCAACTTGACCATTCTAAGTAAGGGCTCATTTGCACACATCATTATCTTAGGTGCTACATCATTTCCCATTTTAGAATTTCTTTTTCTCTTTTGCCAAAGTTAGAAATAATGGTGCTCCTTCTTGGCCGGTCAATTTTTTTATTTAAAATGTTAAAAAAATAATTTTGAAAAGAGTGTATTAACGGTTTTTTTATTTATTAAGAGGAAAATACATGCAATTTAATATATTTATCACTGAATCAATAACACTATTAACCGTTATTTTTAAGATCCATATTAAGAACAAAATACATATAATTTAATAAATTTACCACTGAATCAACAACACTATTCATTAATGGCGGTGTGTAACAACAAGTAATTATCGATTTCAAGATTAGATTACGAAACATAATTTAATTCTAGGTAACTTAAACTTCCATGTTTGCTGATTAATTGAATTTCTATGATTAAAAAGAATATGAAATTATCTAAACTGATTTTTTTCCCTTTCACAAATCAAACAATCAAATATATAAGCCATGTAAGCTAATTTTAGTCTTAAGAAAATTTAAATAACATGAAGGCCATACACATTTTAAAATATCTCGCATCTCATCCAACATCTTTTGCAAGTGTGCCTCTATAGTCACTACTATTTAGTAGGATTGAGCATGGGTCTTGAAAATATCCGATCGAAATAACCATTGACTTTTGACTTTCTCCAAATTGAACCGAAATTTTTATTTGGTTCAAGTCTGGATTGAAAACAAAATCCGAACCGAACCAAGAACCAGACCAAACTGAAGAACCAAAAATAATATATATATGAACAATTATATATAGAGATTAACATAACAATTAATTATATATAATTATAGGTGTTCAAATTATCAAATCATTAATTAGTGTGTAATTTATAATCTTATGCTGTGTAGGTTAATATTTTGTAGTTCAATTTATTTTTGGATTTAATCTTTGGTGTAGAGTTATTTTTATGTTGGTTTAATTTGTTTGTAGATTAAGTATTATGTTGTAAAATTTATTTTTATGTATAAAAGTTTGATTGAATTCTTGTTTTTGGAAAAAAGTCCCAAGAATCGAACAAGAACTGTTCCGATTTCGTCGTCCCGAAAAATCCGAAGAACCGAACCGTTTTGTCCTAAAATTTCAGGTCTTTCGGTTCGATTCTTTCAATTTTTCGGTTTGATTCCAATTTTTGGGTCAGATCCGATCCAACCCGACTCATAATCACTCCTATTACTCAGTACTCACTACTACTCGATGGGATGAAAAGAACTAAGAAATAATTCTAATTCGATCAAGTAACAGAATGTCAAGTAGGCAAATAAAATCAAGAATCATAGACAAGAACCACGTGAATGCAAGTATTAAGCTAAAAAGTTAAGCGCAAGTTGGTCAAGTTGTGTTACAAGCGATGGAAAATGTGGGACTTTTTTTTTTTAAGAAATAGAAGATAAAGAAAGACAGCATTTTAATTTCTTAAGAAAGAATGACCCATTGAATATTTTTGGCAACTTACAAAAGAGGGACTCATAATTGGACCCACCTCGTCAAAGCGAAAAGAGAAGATCAAAAAGTGTGGTTTAGAGGTTTGTGAGTGCAAGTCACTCTCTACCTCTCAATATCAAACCGAACCGAAAAGGCAGACAGAGATGAGTGAACCCTTTTGTAGGTTTAAATTTGACTGATATAAATGCATCCCTTTGCACTTTGTATCGCTTGGAAACTGACCCTTTTGTGGGCTCAGATGGCCACGTGCTGTAGGACCCCTTTCCTAACCCACCACCAAAACTCACCTTTAAGTTCTTTACTTGTCTTTTCATTTCAAGCCACCACGACCACCACCGGCGCCGGCGGTGCCCATATCATTGCCTAAAACTTAATATCATTGGTTAATGACGAGACTTTCAATTTACAACACATATCTATTGTTTGATTTTTGTATAAAAACAAGATTTTGATCAACAAAAGAGAAATGAGTATCACAAAATCCGTATTTTTTTTGTTTACAGATGTTGTTTTCACTGACGAAGATATTTTTTTTGGGCACTCTCTTGTTCATCGACTAACATCAAAAGCCAAATGAACAAGCAACAAACTCTCGTATTCACCGACAATCACAATAGGCCAAGTGAACAAACAGATAAAGATTTTAAATCAACTCATGAAAGCAGTATAAACGTAAGGTTGACTACATCGATCTTTTAAGGGACTTGACAACATTTAAACGAGCACACGACTAAATCGAGCAAGAGAATATCATTACTTAATAGGCAGTAGTCAGTAAACACCTTCCGAGCAAGATTCAACTACAAAATTTGAGACGACCAAAAGCTTAGATGAAAGTGGATCCAAGTACAACAAGCTTTGACTACGATGATCCTGCTTAGTTTCATTGATGGTGCTTATATTATGCTTGTTCTACACCCTGAAAGCACATCATAAACATTTGCAGATCGGCCCTGCTTCGATTGACACTGACAGGGCTGTTAACTTGATCTCTATGGGAGCAGGGTCAACGAGGTTAATTGACCAAGTGTTTGCAGGAACCACAGAGAAGATTGGTGCACCATGATTCATGAAGCCGAAACACCGAAGTCGTTAGAAGAGACCTGATAGGCCGATGGGACCTTTTCTTTCCTGCTACTCCTATGTTTACCGCCGACGAGTCCTTGAGTTCCTCCTCTTGCTCCCTTCCCCTTCTTGAAATCTTGCCGGTGTTCCACCTGTCTTCATATCCCAAACCAGCAACGAATCAACGAGATATCTAAGGATAAAGCAATACAGCTTTAAATAGGCTAACAAATAAAATGTGATCTAAAGAACCAAGAAGGGACAATCTTTTGGAGCTTCACCATTTACAGGCCACAAGATTGTGGTGCTGAAGTTCAAAGATACACATAAGCAGAAACGTTCTCTTAAAGATAGACAAGGAAGAATAAATTGTAAAATAACTGGTTATTAGAAGATTATGCTAACAGATTGCAGGAACCGACCATTGTTACCCCACCAGGCAAGAAAACCAAGTATATAGTCTCTAATTCTCCATAACCTAGATTTTCAGCTGTATGGAACTGATGCCCTGGCCGCTGAATCAACCTCTTAAAATAAGCACAAAGCAAAATAATATATGAAAACAAAGTCTCTGTTCACAAAAATCTCAAATGCATCAACATTGTATCCACCACGGTGTTCACTTACCCCCAAAGAAAATTTCTGGAAAAGTGAGCCAGAGCCTGAAGAATCCTCCACTTTTGGCTTCCCCATACTCATTTCAACAGTATTGCGCTTATTGCTAATGTTATAACTTTCGCTATATGACATATAAGAAGATGAACTAGAGGAAGTGGTAGCTGCCTGACAGCTTGCCTCAAATGACTCTATTTCATCTTGAAACATTTATTCGAATAATTCTTGCAGTTCCTCAAAGGTCTCCTCTCCGTTCTCCTGTCAATTTCACATTTGACCACACCATCAGCACATTAAGCAGTGTATTACAGTTCATTTTAGCTGCCTACAAGGCACTGGATACATTTCAATGCTATATTTCAGACGAGCACCCTAGTTTCTGCACACAGAAATTTGGCACATGAAAATTGATTGTGACAAGAAACAAAAACATAAAAGGCATACGCAGAAAACAATTCACCAAACTTATTTAACCAGAAGTTTTCATTCTAGCGACCAAAACACAGTCGTTATTGGTCTTCTGATCCAAACAAGAACAAGTAATTGATAGACATAAATATAACACATTCAACAGTACTCCAATCAATTTCTGATTCCATTCCACCCCTAACTATCCTGTCTCAGCGAGAAAACATCATCCAACCTTAAAGGCTGAAAACTACGATATTGACACCACAAATTCAATCCAATGTCGTGCATAAAAACATTAATGTTCTGTGCATAGAAAAGTAAACGGATTGACGGAGACTTCACATCAAAATTTTCTTGAAAGGATAAGGCTATCCTTTAATGTGAGGGTTTGGAATGTAATCTCTAGAGAACTGTGGGGACTAAAATAAATTCATGTTGCCGTCACATTTTTAACTGGCCCCATTTGCATTTATTGTCAACCAAAGCAAACAGTTTAGGTTCTTCATTAGGCTTAATTACATAGGAATTTCCAAACATCTTAACCTAATTTCAATCCTAATTGAAGACCTAAACAAGGAACTGCCAAAATTGTACTTACGTTAGGCTTTGTTTGGGTCATCATTACTGCCATTTCACTCAAAAAATCACCCATTCCCTGCATAAAAACAAAATTTTACCCATAAGAATTTAAAATATTAACAAAAAAAGAAACATGTGAAAAGACGAAAAAGAAGAAAGAAAAACATACATTTTCGTCATCATCACTGTCGTAGATACCTACGTCGTAAAGGCACCGCTTGTTGGCGTCAGAAAGGACTGTAACAACATAAGCAACAACAGAGAGCCTTCAGTTTCAGACACAACTGGATCAGTTCGAGAACCCAAAAACACGCACTCCCAAACAATATAGACATTATTATTTGAGTATAAAATAAAGTCAGATTAAAAAAATAAGAGAAGTAAAAGAAATTGGTAGTGGAATTACCAGAGTAGGCTTGTTGAATGTTCTGAAACTTCTTTTTGGCTTCATCCACAAACTTTGAATTCCCAGAAGCCGTCGCCGAACAACGATCTGGATGCCATCTCTATACCAAACAAACACAACTTTTTATTTTTTGCCATTCAAATTTTCCACCAACAAGAACAGTTTCAGTACTTTCCCCAACACAATCAATTTCCCATCAAATACCGTATAAAAGGAAGAAAAAAGCAAATACAGTTAGTTCCAACAAAATCATTCTCTTTTATACCCACAAAGATCAAAACTTCACCGTCCGTTTCAATAAACAGCAAAAAATCCAATATTTTTTAGCCAATTTGGCTCCAAATGTACTTGGAACTCTCAGAAATCCATGATGGGTTCGACTGTAATGTTATTGGAACTACAAACATCATTCGCAAAACGTATTTTCTTCAAAGAAAACATGAAGTTGAAAAGAAGAATCAAGAAAAACATAAAATTGTCCTAACCAGTGCAAGTTTCTTGTAAGCATTTCTGAGCTCTGTCCCAGTGCATTCTTTACTCAATCCAAGAACTCGATAAAAGTCCTTGTCTTTGTTCTCCTCTTCACCTCCATTCGCCATTTCTTCCTCAACCCAACACAACCCACGAACCAGAAACCACTTTCTTGTCGACAAATTTCACTAATGGTACGATATTAAAAATCAAAAGAAGAAAAATCACATCTTTATCTTTATGAACTAAAACACGGAACATTAAAAAGGGAACAGCAGTTTCCGTGGAGGTAAAGGTTGGTGGTGTAGGGAAACATAAAAAAGACCGAAAAGAGAAGGAAGGCCCTCGCACACTATAGGAGTATGTTAAACGGGTATTATAAATTTAAAGAGTTAAAAATATTATTTTATTTTTATTTATATGTTAATTTTTTAAAATTTATATATTAAAAAAATATTAAAAAATAAATATTTTATTAATAAAATATAAATAGTATTTAAGAATAAATAATAATAATTTAATTTTATTAAAGTATTATAATTTAAAAAAATACTAATTAAATTATTAATAAAATATTAAAAAATAATATAAATTATAATAAAAATATAATTAAATTTAAAATTTTAAAATAAATAATAAAATAAAATATTATATTATATTTAAAAAAAAAAAAGAATATAGTTGGACATGCTCCAATAATATTAACAACAAGTTGAGGCTCAAAGAAGTCTCCACAGACAGACCACTTAAATAAGTTGGTTTTGTTTTATTTGCAACTAGTTCCCATATTTTATGTATGCTGTCTAATGTATTTTCCTAAATTTATATGATATTATCGTTTTCTATCCTTTTCTTTCCCTATTTTTTAATTAAAATCTTGGGCTCATTTAATAATATAGTATATATATATAATATATAATATTTTTTAATAATTAATAAAAATAAATAATAAAAAATAGAGACATGATATATTTTTAATATAATTAATTATACATAATATATTATATATTTCAAAAAATATGTTATATTTTATTAATGTTAAATAATTCTATATTTAACTATTCTCCAGTTAGTTAATTAATTAATTAATTTTTTAAGAGAAATAAATAGTTTGGCTGAGAATAAAGTAGCATAATTGTTTTTACAGAGTCTTATTACAATTTTTTTTTATGTTTTATGGATTATAAATTTTGTTCTTCTAACAAACAAAGTTCATTGTGTTACCAACATGAATGAATCAAATATAAAAATTTGGTTTAAGAATGTTAAAATGAGGAAAAATATAATTTATTTGTTTATTAGCTGTGATTTGTTGGAAGAGTAAGATATTATTATAAATAGAATATAAGGGATTTAATAATGAAAATTGAGATAATGGTATAAAATTTTGTAAAAAAATATAAGGGGTTTGCTCCTAGTTTTTCTCAAATACCTTACAAAAAAAATATTTTCAAAACAAAACTTACAAAAAAGTTTCTTTTGTTATGTTTTTTAGTCAAAATAACGAAACTAAATTTTTAATTTTGTTTTATCTGATTTATTAATTAGTTAAAAAACAAAATAAGACTAAAAAAAGGCGAAAAAGATAGTAAATGAGATATGTGATCATGCAGGGAATGGGAAGTGAAAGTGTAAAATATAAGGTGTGGGATAAGGGGAAATGGACGGCTGAGATTGAGTAAAAGTGGGTAGATCTTTTAGCAGATCGTGTGTCCAGAAGGTTCTGAGTTAAACTGTGATTGGTCTTGTTTGACGGCACATGAATGAGACCGGGCCCACTGTTTACCAGCTTGTTTTCTTCTCACAACTTAAATTAAATTAAAATTAATTGGATTTCGAGGTCTATCGTTGGAAATAGGCCCCAGTTTTGGAATATTAACTGCATTGCCCTGGTGCTTGTGGGTCCTACTTCTTTTTCAATCATTTTTTTGCTTTTTATACTAATGTGTATTAATATAATCATCCCCTAGAATGATGATGAATAATCGTTTTTGTTTATTTTTTAGGTTATCTATTCTATCCCTTCGATTTCATTCAGACCTACTCACCTTTTCAATTATATGCTGTATAATAATAATAATTAAATAACTATATCATAATTTATATGAATTTTGAGTAACTTATTGAATCATTTATGCTTTTATCACTCTTTTTTTATTACCGATTATTGTGGATCATATTTTTAATTATCACTCTCTAAAACTGTTTATTGAGGTATTATTTACTTTAAATTTAAATTTTTACGATTTATTTTTGAAAAAACACTTTAATATTTTGAAAAAAAAATTATAAATGACTCTTAAATGATATGAGAATATGTTATTCTAATAATAAATAAATATTTAAAAGTGAATTTTTATTTAAAAAATAATTATCTTTTAATCAGAAATTGGAGCAGATTAAATATATAAACAGAAGAGGAAGAAGAATGGTATATATATATCCCAAACCATTTCTATCATTCGTTCTGCTTAGTCAACTTTTTCTCAAGCTGTGTTACTAGCTAGCAATTACTCTGTTCTAACACGTATAGCTAAAAAAAGAAAAAAAAGAAAGAGATGACATGTATAATGTATTCATGAAACAATCTGTGAATTGCGTAGTTCATATATTAATTTAAGTGAAAAACTAATTTCATATCAAATCTCCAAATTTTGGGCTACGTCCCATCAAATTTTATTGTTGCAATTTAAGAATCTAATAGTTTGATGTTTTCTATTTGATATCAGATTAAGTCTATTAACGATTTAACAAGTTGGACTAGCTAGCTAACCCTTAAGGGGCTCTGTCTCAGAGCATGTGAGATTTGGGTTCAAGACTCACATGTTTCTTCGAATTTCGTAGTAAGTCTCCATATATTTTTAAAACTAAACAGTCTAATGCTGACTCTTAGTAGATGTCGTGATGAGACATCCCTCGGCTATCACTGAGTAAAATAATATTTTATGGTAGGAAATAATTATTTGTATGATCACGTGCAACAGAGATATCACTACAATAGCTCTGACTTCTCTTTTATTGGGAAAAAAAAAAGTTGGACTAGCTAGTCGGTGATTTTTTTAAAATAGTTTGAGATATTTTAATTGAAGATCCTACCTAATTAGTTTTATATATACAGATTAATATGATAAGCTTGTTTTTTTTATGTCATTTCTAATTCTACATCTTTGATAGGAATGCAATCAGACCACGTAAATTTTAGTGTCAAGTACAACCATGAACTTATAAAAATCTTTTGTTTCTTTGTTTTTATCTCTCAACTTTTATGTTGAACTCGCAATCTCGTTCCACAAATCAAAACAACCCAAATAATTGTCATTGATTCTCAAGAAGCTTGATAAGACAAAAATGAAAAGATGGTCCAAATAAGGTGGATATGCCCATGTGAAACTCAGTCAAATTTGATAAAAATATGCCTCAAGACACGTGCATGCCTCGTGGTCATACACTATACGCTAGAAATACCCATATATATATATATATATATATATATTCTCAAACGTGGTTGAAAAGGAAATGTGAATATGATCCGAATGTTGCCCACTTCATGGGGATCTAGCTAGCAATAGTGCCTGCCTCATGAAATCAAATAAGAGACAATCGTGCATGTTGTATCTACTCTCTGCACATGCATGGCTACTACTACAATCTTCATATTTGTATGTGTATATACACATATCAAGTGTATACCAACCCTCGAAAGTTTTTATTATCGTTGTTTGGCATGTGGGTTTTAATTTATTTTTGTGATTCTTATTGACGGTATGGCAAAAAGAAGTTCATGAACATACTATGACCAAGTGGTCATCATTATTACCATATATATATATATATATATATATATATTTGATCTTGAAAATATCATTTGAATATAAATTCCTGGATAGATCTAGGAACACACATAGTGTGCATTGAATCTGTTTCTTGGGTCTCATTTTGTGGTAATTTTTTAGTATGGATTCCTCATCCACAAATTTTAAAGTTCATATAAATGTTCATGATTGTCATTTCAAGACCAAAATTTGAGATTAATTTTTGTCCACTTAGAGCAAAATATCTAATGACTTTTACAATTAATGTATCATATATGATTTTACATCTCTTTTAAGTTTTAATGTACAGTTGATATTTTTTTAAGAGAAAAAGATGACTATATCCACCTATTTTTTTAATCATTGTCGCATTAAGTTTTTTTTATATATATAAGTAATTGTCGCATTAGTTTTTTGATATCATCAAAAAAAAATTGTTGCAATAGTTTTAACATTAAACTGGCTAAATTCTAAGTCAAGAATTAACATGATAATTTATAACTTATTGATATAATAGAACTATTTTCAGTGTTAGAAAATAGAAAATTTAATTTTTAATGGAAATAATTAAAAATTTATATTACATGATTCTTTTCGCAGACATTACTTATTTCATTTTGTATTGACATAACTGATTTGACAATCCTAAACCGAGAAGTGATCATTGTAAATATCTACATTGTTGTAGATTATGTCTTTCGATGATCATACGTTAGAGTAATCATTTGAGGTATTAAGCGGTTTTGTCTCTAAAAAGGCGTTTTAGTGGTTTGAGAGAGAAAAATATTTATAAGCGATATTTGGTTTAAACTCCTAGGTGATGTGGGAGCATATCACTATATATATATATTAAAAAAATAATTCTATTTTAATTATTTGATTTGAAATTATTCCAATTGAACTCAATAAAAGTAATTTTTGGAAACGCACAGCCAAGAATTGAACAATAAAACAATATACAATGTAAAACCAAGAAATAAGTTCCAAGTCTTGAGCCTTTGATCTGGTAGTAAGTCGGTTTGTCAAGAACCTTAAAAATTTTGATTTAAAAAAAAAAGAACCTTAAAAATTTATAATAGAAACTCTCTGAATTTGAGAGATCGGAGTAATTAAATTACAAACCAATTCAAAAAATAGTAAACCAAGCAATTGGCATTTGAGTAATTTGGCTGCAACGATAAATTTGGTCGAATTTTCATGATAATTGAAACATCAAAATCATAGTTACGGCAACAGTGATATCAAAAGAGGACTCCTTTTTGATCAGACATCAACCCAATACGAAAAAGTACTTAAACATACACACCTACATATTACTCAATTCGAACTCTAAACTCGAGCTTTAAGAGGGGTGCTTATCACTTTGGCCACCGGAACGTGGTAGAGGACTCTTATCGTTGGGTCATTGATGAGTGAGCATTTGAAGAGTGTTGATGTCCAAACTTCGAGAGAACACAAGAGATCAAAGAGAGGTGGTGTAGGAAATGTGTTTGGAAAGTGTTTGTCCACGTCAGCCATCCATTTCCTCAACTCCAAAAAATTTGTGTTGACCCCCACCTGCTTAATTCCTCGGACCCACAATAACCCCACCAACACAGTTTTGTTCTGTGGCTGCTGTATTGTTTTGACTAGTTTTGCCTTATTTTCTGAAGAAAACAATGACCCCCTAATTAGTACTTAATTATAATAATACTCTTCAGCTGCAAAATCGTAATTTTTCCGTCTGCCACCAGTAGAAGAAGTGGCATAAACAATCGTGTATGGATGAAAAATCTTATATTCGAAATTAAGTGAATAGGGTAGGGCAATGTTTCTCCCAATTGATCTATTGTTCAAAAAATATCATAATTTTTCGTATCGCTTACTTTTAGGTTGATTCCTTGTCTATCATTAGATTAACATTAAAAAAGAATAATTAAGTTAGTTTTAGGCTTATTAAAAGGTTGCAACTGTTTAACAAGTTGTGTTCTCATTTTCCAGCAACTACATAGATCATCAACTAGCACAGTTTTTTATTATTTTTTAAAAATAATTTTTCCCACAAGTGGGTTGTTTCTCCAAGTAAGATTGTGCTTACAAGATTTCAAAAAAGAATTATCCAAAACCTTACCTTATCCTGTTCCGTAGAGCTTTCTCAAAGACGTACAAGTTGCAAGCAATATAACTTCCGTTTACTTTTGTTTTTCATGCAAATAATAATATATTAAATTTAAATCAAATCAGAAAATATAGCTCCATATATATAAGAATGAGGAAGAGTATTATGCCAACTATATTAGCATAAATGCAGCTACATTTTGGGACCTACAAATGCGTAGTTTAACGAAACTAGACTCAATCACAGCATGCAATGAAGGCAGAAGCAGAATGAAAGTAGGGAAGAATGCATCCATCAACAAGTAGGCAATTACAAGTTGCGAAGTGATGATGGTTTAAACAGTGGTATTGGGTTCGTGATAATGAAAGTCTTTTGACTGATTTACCGCACAATTTGAGATGTCCTTATGTTAATTCATCTTCCACATTATGTTTCATTATCATTCATCAACAGTAGTCAAAGTCTTTTTTTGTGGGTCCAAAACTAGCTAGCTGGACCTTTATGCCATATAAACTGAAACATTATAAGCTAAAGTCTTAATGTTGGTAGCAAGCAATCATAACTTTTGGACAAATAGCAAATTATACGGCGATATTTTATGACTTTTATGTGAAAATTGTGTACGGTGGGACTCCATAATTAATTTATCTGATTTTTTGAGTGATTATTTTAAATTATTTTAAAAAATTAAGATAGAGTGATACAAATTCTTTTTTATTTATTAAATTTTTCTTAATTTTTGGTTTGGAGAAGTTTTAATATTCGGTATCACTAGCTCATAAAAATCCTACTCGAACTTCAAGTATGAAAATCATTATAACTCGATTGGTAAGGAGCTACAAGCGTCCTAACTCACTCAAATTCCAATTGTTTTGATTATCAATTAAAACAGAATTTGACATGATGATCCATGGGATATGAGGGTTCAAGCAGGAAATTTGATCCTTCAGTGTAGACTATATCTCAGTTATATATTCCCGTGCAAGGTAGCGCGATATATTGATAATTTATAGATTTGAATTCATTACATCAATCATGTTAGACAAAGTGATTAACATGAGACATTAGTAGAATTTATAGTCAACAAAAATTTAATTGTATGCCTTATGGTCATCATCAACTACTTAATCTTGTCAAGGTGACGTGGGGAATATCTGCGGCCGAATGATGCTAACATTGACCATCAGCAGATCCATGTCAAGTTAAACACCATGGAGTTAAGGACAGGTTTGTGGAAATGTTGATGATCCACCTATTTGGAAGGGATAATATTAGCAAACCCACAAGTTTGATCATGTAAAATGAGTCATTAAATAGAGTTTAAAGATTTCAGATTATCTCAGATTCTGATTAATCCTGTTACAAAAGATGCGCTCGAGAAATCACTCACAACGCCCGCCTTTTGGTTTGCGAGCTGCCCTTGGAACCTAGCGTGCTCCTTTGATCACATTAATAAAGTGTCATTCTCATAATCAAGAAATTATTGATTCAGTAGCAAACATGTTAGCACAAAGCAAAACACAATTTGCCTCTCAAAGGCGAGATTCGACAAGAATTCAAATCTCAAAAAAAGCTTATTCCACTACTTCAACATGCTAGTCACTTCTAAGTGATGTCCGAAGTACAACAGATTCTGGTGGGAGAAGCGGATACAAAATGCACTTAAAGATCCCAAACTTTTATTGAATTAATCTAAAAATGTATTCTCAGACTCGTATATCAAGAAATGAAAGCCGCTATAACTTCGGCATATGACAGCCAAATCAAAGGATATAGCAATCTTGCGCTAGCACGAGCATGAACTACACAGCTTACTGTGACATATATCACAAACAAAATTTTTACTACCAAACTGAAAAAATGGCGCCGATAACGCCATTGCTAAATTTTCATGACAGTTTACATTCAATTACCAGTTCTCAATGCCTTTATCCAATCAATCTCAACTCTGAAATCACCAGGTCCAGATCTAGCACCAGGGACGCCACCAACTGCATTAACAGAGAGGGACATGCCAAGAATCCGACATTGAGTCATTTCCACCTTTGCATCAATAACATTTCCTCTCCATGTTGGTAAATAACGAGCTAAAGGAATCTGAAAAAAAGGTTTTTGATGTTAATTTAAGAACAAATGGCTTTGCATTTTCAGAAAAGAAAAATCTTCTTTAGTATGCGCAACATTGTGTTCTCGCAGTGCCCCTGAATTGCAATACAAAACTGATGACTAATTATGTTAAATATAAATCTGGTTGACTACATAGAATTTCATTTTTGTAATATAAACGCCCTAATCCTGAAGCTTTGTAATTCTATAAGAAGAGTAGAACTTGCCTTCGCAATATACCAGTTGTCTTGAGGTACCACGACAAAAGCTTGCCATGAATTATCTTCTTCTTGTCCTGGTGAATTTATCCAATTGTCCGTATAGATCTGCATCATAATTGTGAAAACATCAGAATGGAAGTAGCTGCAATCATTGAGGTTCGAGAAAATAACGAGAATGGGAGATAGTAACTCACTGTTGATATATAACATCTTCCATCACCTTTAAGCTTTAAAGCTATGGTATCATATGCATCCAGATCAATGAAACCATCAAACTGCAGTAAAAACAAGCAGATTAAGCATTCTTGATTAACTCTAATCTCTAAGAGGAGAATAAATTAATGGAAGGACAGCCATTTCTGACTCCTAGGACACTTCCTAGTCACTTTCTGACTCCTGACTGTATATACTGATATTATACAGCAGCTTTTACCTTCTTGGATCGCATTCCACAGAAACCACTCCGAGTTATGTTCCACTTTGAGCCCAGCGGAACATCTAATGACAAATTTCCAGAAAAAACCCCTTGAGATACACACAAGATATTTAGAAGTAAGAGCATGAAAAACAAATAGACTAAAGATTCACATTAATCTTTGCACACGAAAACAACAGTTAATATAATGTTACTGCAGTATTGCAAACGAAAGCATCAATTCCTTTAAGTGCATTTCAGGATCTGATAAAATACAGCAGATCCTGAATTCACAACCTCCTGTATGCTAAAACAACTTATAACTAGAATGCCCTAAAATAACCAAAAGTTACCCAAGCTTTGTGATGAAGAAAATTGGGCTTTTACAAAGCTAAAAAGGCCATATTTCTGCTGTCAGAGAATGATTTTAATTAAAAAACTCAAGTTCTTAAAGTAAATGCTCTCAAAACAAATGGAGAAGGAATATGCCAATACCTCTGTCCTTTTTCGCCATCTGTGATCTCCAGTGAAGCCGAGGATAAACCTAAATTCCCAAAGAGTATTTCACTAGATTAGTCCATTGACAAGATCTTGAAAAATTTAGTGAATCAAATACATTCAGCCAAATATTTACACTTTCCGTAGGCAACATGCCTGACATTGCTGAAGTCCATCAACCAAAGCAATTAACAATTGTGTTTCAGTAAAATTACCAGCATGATTTTTTTTTTACTTCTTTATCAACAATTGTAACTCCAAATAGTTCTCCACTAAGTATGTTTCCTAGGCACATTAAATGGCAGCATGATCTTCTCGTTGAATTCATCTAGCACTTTGATGTACATATAACATGGCCTATAATTACGAGGCAAATGTTTGGAACAATTCAAG
>CAODLS010275883.1:0-10192 GCA_948243855.1 Flueggea neowawraea | reverse complement strand
TGGAATTCTTCAACTCTTAGTTCATCATTTATTCCTTGTGCAACTATATCTTTCACCAAATTGGTACTTGATGTCGATTTGCTTAATCCACTATGGATTTCTTGGTCTTTAGCAATCGACCATCCACGGTCATTATAGACTATCAATTATTATCTCGAGGTAATCAGTTTTTTTTGGTATCCAAACCATTCTTTCAAACCTTCCTCGGGCACTGCATCTTAGCGAAGCTTCACGCATAGCTTTGGATGATAGTTCTCACTACCTATGTGTGATTCTTGCTATCTCACTAGATGGCAGCACAACCAAATAATAATTCACAACTAGATGTAGAGCTTACATATGTGTACATCATATGGCCAATTACCAATTGTGTGTCTACTCGATTTGTAGATCCTTTCTTTGACAACACAATGCATCAACTACAACGCATTTCAATCATCTCATTCACTGCTTCCTAGCACCCTTCTCTTGGGTTTACTCAACATTTACTAGCTAACTTGTAGTATAGCATAACATAGGTCTTGTATATGACAAGCTATAGACTTGCTCAGCAAGTCATAGACTCGTAATAATCTTATACATAGCAAGATGTTATTTTGACTACTAATTTATGTAGGGAATGTTTCTTATATGTTTTCCCTTTATCACATGATATGTGGATACATATACTCATCAAGAAGCTAATTATTGAACTTAAGGTTTCTATGGGCTCACTACGCTTACACACTGAAGATTTTGTTGATACATCTCTCTTGGAGAGAGACAACATCGTACTTGAAAAATCCTTGAAATCTCATTTCGATGGACAACCCATATGGATTAATTTAAGGTTGGATCACATCCAATCCTTGATGCCATTCATGTACGCTAGATTGATTCTAGCTTCAAGTGTGTTGCTCACACATGAGAGAAGAATGAAAGGACTCGTCTCTAAGGTACCTGGTATTATCAGAACGAATTTGAGTATGCCAATTCCTCAAAGGTTCAGCAAGGTTAAACAACTCTATGTTCGTTGCCTTGCTCGATGAAACCTGTGGGTTGAACCATATAGGTATCTTCGCCTAATTCTCTTTTAGAGAAAAGGAGTCTCGAGTTATAAACTAATCCTCATGGTAAAATCTATTAAGTGGCAAATATTTTAACATGACAAGAAAGTATACTCAAGATCTCTCTCTTTTCCTATAAACCCCTTCGTGACTATCAATGCTCATCATCGATGTAATATCCTGCTCGTTTCGTTTAGAATCTTGTTGTTCTCCATTCAAATTTTGATCTGATCTTGTATGTTTGAGGTGTTAAATTGTTGGTTAATGATGCTTTAAGAGGAGTTATTCGAGTAAACAAATGTCTTCACTCAAGTGAAATTGACCACAACTCACTTGAGTAAACCAATTTGGTTACTCGAGTGAAATGAGGTTCGACTCACTCTAGTAACTCTAGTAAACCACTTGCTTACTAGAGTAAGCCAAGGCTACAGGATCATACCTGGGTAATTCTCACTCGAGTAACACATCGTGTCACTCGAGTGAGCTAGGAAAAATAATGAAATGCACCGTTTTGATATGGGGGCTTTAAATACCCCCAAACCCGACCCTCTCTGTTCTCACTCCTCATTTTCAATTCTCTCACCTCCAAATACGTCCCTTTTGCTTACCAATTGCCTCTCTTTGGTTCTACATCGCTTCTTGAGGTAAGATCTTGTCTTTATTCTCTTCTTTCCAACATTTTTATGTTGTTTTTCAGATTTGTGCATTTAGGTCAAATTTGTTTTAGGGTTCATATTTTGATGATTTCTATTAGAATGGGTGTTTTATAATGTTAGACCATGATGGATTATGGTTAAAGGAACATATATTGAGCTTGGGTTTGAAAGATTTGATGAGTTTTTGGTGTGGGTTAGGTTTACGCCGAGTTTGTGAAGAGACCTGATGATTATGTGTTCTTTTGCTGAAACAAATTGTAGATTTGTGTTCAGGATGTTGATTAGAGTTAATGTGGGTGTGTTTGAATGATTTCTATCAGTTGAATCGAGAGTGGGGTGATTTTGGGTAGTTTTCTTCCGAAAGGACTAGTTTTGATATTTTGCATGCTTTGAAGACCGATTTGCAATTTCTACAAGTTTGAGGACTTATTTGGGAATTGGCTATTTAGAGGATTGTTTGGTAATTTGAGAATACTATAGGGACTAATTTGTAATTTTTCTAAGTCTTAGGGACTAAAAGGTAATTTTTCAAAAATTTGAGGAACTAAATCATAATTTTATGAGATGTTCGATTTTCGAGGCAAGAGCGTTAGATTTTCGATTAAACTAGGATTTTCGACATCATCGAGGGTCCATGATTGCATTTGTATTATCATGCATTTTGGTACCGCCACAGTACCAGCATCATATCTTTGATTCTGCTTTGATAATTGTTTCAACTTCGTGTTCTGGTCAGCGAGTTAGCCAATCACCAATGGTGTGTGACTGGGCCATTAAGGTTGGATAACTAGGTGAGTGAGATGACAGCTTCAGACACATAGGTTGTGTCTTGTAAATCTGTATGTTTTTTATGTGTTTGGCGTATATCTGAAATTCAGACTAATTAAAAGATTGGAAATTCCTAAAATTTGACTTGTGAACTATCTGATATGGAAAATATGTCTGAAATATATTATACTTTTTGGTATTGAATATTTTTTTGAAATTGTATTTTCTCTAAAATAATTAATCTGTTTGGGAATAAATATATTTTTGAAACTTATAGCCTGCTCTACACGTCTGTCTGGTTAAACAATTTGATAAGGAAATCCGAAATTTTGTATATGAAACACTATGATCAATAACCTATGCTCTAAATAATATATTAGATGTGTCATATAATATACTCTGTAATAGTTTCTGAAATTTATTATCTGCCTTATATGTTGTCTGTTACTTATTTGGCTAGTAAAATATTGGGATAATAAGAATATGTCCTTTGATTTTTGTAATCAGAGTATTACATGTTATGTCAGTGATGCATCCACTATTACCTGTCTAATTTTGAATTTTTAATTTTTATAATATTTATTATTTAATTATTCTGACTCAGAACACTTATACTACGGGGTAAATGTAGCATTTGGTATACCATTGTGAAGGCCTAGTTACCAAGGTTGGTGATGACCTTTGTGTCTAGCACAACACAAGTGAACTATTTTTCTAGTGGCATGAGTCCACGTATGGGCTAGTGGCAGGAGTCCACGTATGATCCTTATTCTGATTTTGGTCCCCTATCAGACTGTTTAGTGTGTTATGATTTATGATTGGATTTGATAAATTTGGTGAGTTTGTATTATTTCTCTTTTTCTTGTAGTATATTGTAATATAGTTTGAAGGGTATATATTGCTGGAGCACGTGGACTGCAATGCTCGCGGATGTACTTAAATCAGTTCTGTCTATTACAGTTTTGAGACCTTTAGGGTGGACGAAGTACTACTTTGAGCCCCTAAGGTTGTCAGTTGTTATCCCTTTTGAGCCGGGTACCGTTTAGGCTCTTAAGGCTGCTACTTTATTTTTGATCTGATCTTGTCAGTGCAATTTTAATATAATATGATACGAATGTATAATCAGTGATCATTAGATATGTTCAGTTCGATAATTAATTAATCATTTTATATATATATATATATATAGTACGTGAACTTCTGCATAATTTGCATAATATGGATTTACATGTTTGCATGATATATGTCTAGTTTGCACTCTTAATATTCGGGTGTGATACCTGCAATGCATGATAATGTGTTAGTTTTAGTGCTCAATAATTAATTTAAAATGAACAAGGAAAAATACTATATATATTTGCGTGAATGCATGTAAGAGTTTTTGCTTGTCTTATGAGATACCAATTTGTAGTTTGACCGTATGCTGTTTGCTTCTGATGCAAAACATTTTTGAAATAAATTTTTGAAATATTATTTGTATGTATACGAGTGTATACTGATATTATATGATTATATACGTGAATGTAATACTTTATGAAAACGTTTTCAAAATGGATTATGTTAGTCCTGGAGGCAATCTGGAGTGTCGTTTTCTTACCCCTTCCCCTTTAATATTTTTTAGGTGATTTTTGTTGATTGTGATCTTTCGCCATTTAACACTCGGTGATGTATTCTGAAGTTGTAGTCAGTGCCCTTTGTTTGAGACTAATTATCTATTTTTTTAGCTGCTCAACACCGGGATACTTGTGGGTGCAATATTTTGTATACTTATTTGGTATTTAGTATGATTTTATTATTTAGAAATTTTATTATTATGAAAAATTATGTTTTAAAGAAGTTTGGATTTCTATTTATACATTTATTAAGTTTTAAAATGGTTTAGAATTGCTGTAATGAATTAGTTATAAGTTATGTTCTCCGAGGCTTATGCGAGATGGACTGAGCTTTCTTAGATGGTTAACCTCGTACGCTGGTCATGGTCCGAAAATAAGTCATGACAATCAACATTTCACTTAGTCTTATATCCACATATTCCCAATAGGTTCTCACCTTTTGGGTAGATAAAACAATACTCAAATTTGGCTCAATCTTACAAATTCCATTCATATTTCCATGGTCTTAGTCCATTTCACTTTTACTAGGATGAGATAACTTTTACAGTTTATCCTCAACTCGTGGGACTTTTGGCTATGCATTTCTGAAACTTGGCAAAACATGTTTTATTTATGTTCATCGTGACATTCGAAAATGCTCCCACTAGGATGATGTTCTAAACTCCTACTCGATTCTAGTACTCCTACTAGAATTGATTCACTATTCAATAACAAGAATTAGGAACTTTGCTCCCATTAGAGTTAGGATTAGGAACATCCACACTAGTTTGAGGTAGATGAGTTAGATGGTTCTAGCCTGAGTAAGTAAGCGGTCACCATTTTCAATCACGATCTTGAACAAAATGGCCAAAACCCTTCTTTCTCATCATCTTTTCTCATCTTCCTATAGAATTTTCTCCTACTCAAATGGAATGATCTTAAAGAGTATAGTTCCTGAATCTCATAGAAGAAATGAATACAGTTTTCAATTTATCCTAGTGCAGGAATCAATTCATAAAAGAATATGACTTCCTTCACTCCGTTACTATGCCATAACTTATTGTCCTACAAAAAATGTGAAAATATGTCACTATAGACAAATGAGGTATCTTCACAAAGAGTACACCTTTTGCCTCTTGGTTTTTGAAGACCAAAGTTTTGTGGACAAAGGCAACACATTTTATAGTATTAGGTGATTTTGTTGGAGAATTTTTATCTTTGAATTAGGTTGAGTTTGGAGAGTGGAAGCGAGTTGAAGTGACAAAGATTTTTAGTGGTTCGGCCAACCGTGCCTATGTCCACTACCTAAGTCTCACTTTGAATTTCCACTATATCGATGATTGATTCTGGCTCAATCTAACAAAGTCTTACAACAGGGTTGATTGTGACTCAAACCTCTAAGGCCAACAAGGTTGATTACAGATTACACCTCTAAGGCATACCCAAGGTTGATTCCTGGCTCAAACCTCTAAAGTCATACAATGTTGTTTGCTCTAGGTTCACAACAAACCTTCCCCCCACTCTCAAAATGTATACAAAGAAAATGAAAGCTCTATGCTAGGAGTACATGTGTCTGATTGGTGCTCAGAATTTGGTGTTTTGGGGTTAATGGAATGATGAAAATGTTTGGGACTTGAATCCATATGGTCATCCATGTTTTTCTGCTATTCCTTAATGTATTTATAGGTTTTCTAAGCTATATGACTATTGGTGAAGAGAATATATCCGTTGGAGTGCATTTAATGTTGTTTGCTATTGTCTGGAACACTTTCACTTAAGTTATAAAATTTTAACGTACGCTGATCATCATCCAACCCATATGACGTACGTTAAGCATGGGCACATCGAATGTTATGAACTTCTAACCCAGATAACTTACGTTTAGCGTGGGCACGACGTACGTTAATTGACTTCCAGGGCTTGAGGATCTTTAAGTGTGGGCACGTTCTACGACTTCCAATACTTGTTTTCCAACTCCAAGATTTTCAACTTGTTTCTTTTCAAGTCAAATTTTTTGCTTATCACCGAAACATAAAAGGAACTTAATGTTGATCACCATTGATCCAACAATCTCCTCATTTTTGATGATAACAAAACATTGAAGAATTTAAAGTGCTACATCAAAGGCAATGAATTTGATCGATGACTTTATCCTTGTCAAGAGGTTAGGATCATAAACAATGTGTGATCATGTTGAAAGTTTCACTTCATCTATCAAAAACAATTCATGCATAAAAATAATTCTTTTTGGTTTTAACTCTCCCTTTTAAAACCAATTTGTGCATCATTTAAAATATTTTGAAAAATCATTTCTCCCCCCCATTAAAAATGATTGGTGCATAATTTTTAAAATTTATTTTCTCCCCCTATTTAAATCAAAACAATATCAATTAATCAACAAATGAAGAGAATTGAAAAAGTTGGAATGATAGTGCCGAAGTTGACATCTCCAATGATATATGATCTTTGCTCCAAGGATGTTAAGCCTTCTTAAATGGAGTCCTCACTCTGATACCACTTGTTGGAGAATTTTCAGTCTTTGACTTAGGTTGAGTTTGGAGAGCAGAAGCGAGTTGAAGTGAGAGAGGAAAGAACACTAAGATTTATAGTGGTTTGGCCAACCATGCCTACGTCCACTACCTAAGTCTTACTTAGGATTCCCACTATATCGATGATTGATTTTGGCTCAATCCAACAAAGCCTTAGAACAAGGTTGATTGCGGCTCACACCTATAAGGCCAACAAGGCTTATTACGGCTCACACCTCTAAGGTCAACAAGGTTGATTACGGCTCACACATATAAGGCCTACCCAATGTTCATTCCTGGCTCAAACCTCTAAAGTCATACAATGTTGTTTTCTCTAGGTTCACAACAAACCTTTCCCCACTCTTAAAATGTATACAAAGAAAATGAAAGCTCTATGCTAAGAGTACATGCGTTTGATTAATGCTCTTGATCTTCTCTCTAGCTTGAATTTGGTGTTTTGGGGTTAATGGAATGATGAAAATTTTTGGGACTTGAATCCATATGATCATCCATGTTTTTCTGCCATTCCTTGATGTATTTATAGTTTTTCTAAGCCATATGACCTTTGGTGAAGAGAATATAGCCGTTGGAGTACATAATGTTGTCTGTTGCTGTCTAGAACACTTTCACATACGTCGTAAAATGTTAACGTACGTTGATCATCATCCAACCCAGATGACGTAGCATGGGCACAACGTACGTTATGAACTTATAACCCAGATATCATACGTTAAGCGTGGGCACTGCGTACGTTAATTGACTTTCAGGGCTTTAGGGTCTTTAAGCGTGGGCACGTTCTACGTCTTCCAATACTTATTTTGCAACTCCAAGCTTTCCAATTTGTTTTTCTTCAATTCAAATGTTTTGCTTATCATAAAAACATAAAAAGAACTTAAAGTTGATCACCCTTGTTCCAAAAGGTTTATGTCAAGCTTATGACAAATCCACATTCATAAAATATGTTCAAGTAATAGTCTTAAGAGGGCATATGGTTTAGAACATGATGCTTTAGCCATCTCGCATCTAACCATATGAAGAAGATCAACTTATCTTCTCTACCACACGCTTATTGGTGAGGTTTGGGAGTTAACAACTCATTTTCATTTCTCATTTTCATCACACTATACTTGGATTTGAATCAAAGATATTCACGATGTTGGTCGGTCCTCAAGTCTTTGATCAAGTGTCAACTTGATGTATAAATCATAAGAAGTAATCAAATACTCCTCATTTAAGAGAATCCTAAAAGGATACGATTATTCCTACGTAAATCATATGCAAAGTGATGACAATATATAGGCCCAATGCCTAGCCCTCACATTCACCATTTGACTACTCAAGCCAAAATGGACTGCAATGGAAATATTGCTTCATGATTGGTTTTGTGAGTAGTATTTCATCTTCAGTATTGCACTTAGTTAGGTAACTTAACTTTGCATAAATTTCCTAATCCTCTAACCTTTGCTAATCGAACTATTCGACTTAGGCTAATATGTTTAAAGTTGTATGCAATGACTTCACATTATCAACTAAGATCACATGAAGTAGTAGAAGATGAAAACTAGGTTGCCTCGAATAGTTTGGAATCTAATCTACAACTATGAAACCATATCAGAATTTTTGGTAGTTCATACTCAAACACAATCATGCGATGTTGTTATCTTTGCACAAGACTAATGTGAAAGAGCAAATACTACACTAGAAGGGGGGTTGAATAGTGTGGAACTCGAAGCTTTGAAATCTTTTCGTTTAGGCACATAAGAGACAAACTAAAACAGTAAAGAACACAAGAGAATTAGAGTGGTTCGGCCAAACACTTGCCTATATCCACTACCTAAGTATCACCACTTAGGATTTTCACTATTCTCAAACTTTTCTTACAACTTTCACTTTCAAGCTAAGTGAGAACTCTTACAATTCTTGATTCTGGTTCAAGAATAAACCAAGGTTGAAACTACCCTTGATCCGAACCTCACAAACACTCTGTTTATGAATGATAAATCGCTCACCAATAGATTTGAAACAAGGATACAAGTAACTAAGAATTGGAAATAAGCACAATAAAACTTGTATCACCAAGAACAAAGAACAAGGCTCAAATTCAAGTTGCAATCTGTTTGTAGGTCGTTGTTCTGCTTTTCTTGATTGCTCTGAAAGTCTATTTATATCTCCTGATGTTTATCTAGTCGTTGTGACTCATAATATGCCCGTTGGAGTGTGAAATCAATCTTGATTTTCTTTCCTTTTCAGTGCTTACTCGAGTAACACAAGTATCTACTTAAGTAACTTCATTGTTGATGTTCCAGTGTTGAATCCAGCCTTGACTTACTCGAGTAAGACTAGTCTCTACTCAAGTGATAAATCTTGTGTGACCGTTGAACATTGATTTCTTCCCTTTTTAGGCTTGATTGACTTGGATCTCTCAAATATGGAAATATTTTTACTCGAGTAAGAAAATGTCTACTCGAGTAACTCCGATTTGTTTCACTTCTAGAACTTCTGAATCTTGCACTTACTCGAGTGAATGATGGCTTTACTCGAGTACATGTCTCCACTGGGTGATTTATTGAAATTTTGAACCACGATTACTTGAGTAACTTGTAGTCCTACTCAAGTAACTTCCTTATCCAGCAGCCTTTTGGACCTAGTTCTTGCTCGAGTAATTTGGGGTTCTACTCGAGTACATCCCGTCTTCATGTATTCTAGTCACCACTTTTGTTCAAGTAAGATTTGGAGTTGGTTGAGTAAATATATTTTTACTCGAGTAATAATGAACTCTGGTCGAGTGAACTCTGGAAGTCAATTTCTCCTAGCACGAAACTTACTCGAGTAACGTTGAGGCTTACTCGAGTAACCTCCTTTTTCTTCACATAACTTCATCTTTTTGCAGCCTTGTTTGGTTTGTCTTTTGGATAGCTAATTTACCAATATTTGTTCATCATCAAAACATAGGTGGATCTAAGTGTGAACCACCATTGGTTCCACAATCTCCCCCTTTTTGATGATGAAAAAACATTGGGTCTCCCCCTAAGAATATGCCTATCTTTGAAAGAATAAGAGACAAGCAATATGATTGATCAAGGTATACATCCTTGTCATAAGTGTTAGTCCATAAAATCTAAAAAGAAAATATCTCAAAAGACAACATCTCATATTACCAAAGGATAGAAAACATCTCAATTCATCTCATATTTCCAAAGGATTCTCCCCCTTTTTGTCATAATCAAAGTATCGAAATAGAGAGGCAAACCACACAAAAATCATAGATTTAATAGATAATCATTCAAAGTACATAACGAAGTACGAAATAACAAGCAACATAGAAAAATCAACATAAGCAGAAAATGCAAATGATGCAAATGAGAAATGTCAATCCATCGGTGAGAGAGACATCAACACATATTCATCATGGTCCATGAGCGGAAGTGGCCGAAGGAGAGGAGCAACTAATCTTGTCCCAAATCTTGTGAACCATATCAGAAACCTTCTCCAAAACCTTTTCCATGGTGCTAACTTTGTCCTTAAGTTCCTGAAATTCTCTAGCACTCACAACGACATGATCCGTAAGAGGAGGAACATAGGCTTCAGTTTGCCTTCCACTC
>CAODLS010275750.1:0-15508 GCA_948243855.1 Flueggea neowawraea | reverse complement strand
GTAACTATTGGATCTTATGGGATCAACATCATATGTTGGGCACCATCCCATTTTCAATGCCTAGGGTCAAAACTTATTCCTTACCCACGTTAAGTCAAACCATCATTCGAGTGTTAGGCATAACCATTACCCTAATCCTTGTCTCACAAAGATAATCCAACACATCTAGCTTTGGGTAGCCCATGTTTAGATGATGGATGCCTTGACAATGTTCGAATATGGAAGGCATTATCATGACTTACTTTTGAAGGGATTGTGTTTCGCATACATAGGGAGAATAGTTTGGAACGGCTTTTCATGGCATATCGGATTAGGCATACATTCACATTCATAATGTAAAGTAAAGAACATGAAAGTAAACGTGACATGCATGGACCAATGATCCTATAACTATTACATAGATCAATGAGCATTCACATTCTTCAATATGGGCCTCCATCTCTCTTAGGATCCATCACCATGGGCTTCCTTCGAGTTTGGACCACCATATCACTTTTTGGACTCCAATAGGCTTTGGTATAATTTACATAATTTAAAAAACTATACTAATGCAAAATTTTAAATTTGCAAACCAATGACGGCTTGCAGGCTGTATTTAAAATTACAACCCATTAACCGGGCTCATGTCATGCACCATGCATAATTGCATAATTAAACACTCCATTCATCACACAATCACATATTGCATAACAAATATTTGCTACCATCCAATCGATTTAAATTTATTATGCCAAGTCATTTGTGAGAAACACTATTAGGTTTATAATCGTGCCAAGATTGTAACACTAATTAATTTCTCTTACCATATTCCATGCAACAAATTGTTTAATCCTATTAAACATATATAACATAAATTTGGAACATATAATAAATCACAGGAAAAATTAAAAACTTTAATTAACATGTATTTAATCACATATGGCCAAAACTAAGCCCATAAGAACTTACATATATTTGGCCCACATTTATTAGGTTTAATTCAAAAGAAAATTCTAATTAATTTTTCTTGATATTCAACCATATAGTATGTTTTAGGGTTTAGTTTTAGTTCAAATAAACATTAGGTTTATTACATGCAAAGATATTTTAGGTTTCCTTAACCATTAAGACTACTAGTGTGAACATGTAGTTAAACCTCTCATATATTATAGGGATTCCTTTATTATAGGTAATTCATTATCTTTGACTCAACTATGTAATAATAAACCCTAATTAGACATCATATAGAATTCAACCACACATGTGCAATAATATAATTCCAATCAACATTAGGATTAATTATTAAAAGCCTAACTAAATACTGCACATGTAAATTTGGCACATTCATGATCATAAACACAAGAATTAGGTTTTAATCAATCCCAATCATATTAGGTAAGATTATTATAACCCTAATTAATATTATTAATTGTGTTACAAAGATCAAACATCATTAAAACACACAATCATGAATTCGGCCATGAATAGGTTTTATACAATCAAGATTCAAACAAGATTAATTCAAGATTCAACCAAGTTTCTTTAAAGATTGTTTAACCTATGTTTTAACATGTTAATCATGGCATGAAAATATTAATCTAACAATCATGAGCATAAACCTAGGCTATGATATCATTGTTGGACTTTTAGCATCAAAACATAGGCGGACTAACAAAAAACATTCATCTAATCACTCCAATAACAAACCAAGATTGATATATTAAATAATGATCATATCTTTAATTACATGATGAGTGCCGAATCAGATTTTATTATTCACCAAGAGCCCTAGTTCACCTTTGCCAATGACGAAACCTTGCTCCTTAGATTTGCTCAAAGCTTTGCAACAGCCTTAGCCTTAGGACTAAGATCTCTACTTCACACACACTATAACTATACTAGAACGAATTGAGGTGTGCTAGCACTAAATTAAAGAATCTCTAATGGTGAATATAGGGTTCGGCAATGCTAGGTTAGGTTGTGTTCTCTTAGAGACGGAAACACCAACTCAATTAAGGATAGATGAAGCATCACACCTTAGGCCTTTGTATAGTGTTAGGGTGATCCTATTAGGATTATTATGTCTCAAAAAACCCTAATAAATCATGTCATGGCCGGCTACATACTCCTTTAGGGTTAGGAAGTCTACTTCCTACTTTAAAGGGAAAGGCTCCTAACTTTTAGGATATGTCCATTCAGCTTAATTTTCTTATACTATATGGGCCTTTATTAAATCAATTAATCCATGATTAATTAATTAAACATTTCATGGGCTGAAGTATCATATAATTAACCCATACTAACCATAGCCAAAATTTAGCAATGCATTTTAAGTTATAATTTGACCTACTTGCAAGAAGGGAGATAAAACTCGTTCCAGATCTTTCGTGTGTGATCCCGTAGGTTCATTCAATGTTGGAAATGAGTTTAATATACATTAATACTCATAAATCACTAGGGGCTTCTAGCAAGATGTAGTGACAACCCAAATTGAATGAATTTCGACTGGAGCCAACAAACCTAATTGCAACCTGATACAATCCTTTAACTTTCAATATCATGATTAGCATGAGGCATGGAACATGTCACCTCATTTGTTTCTAAAACATTTATTGATCTCTAAATGTCATTAACTCAATCAAATAAATGATAACTCTTTTATCATTTCATTTGGGCATGGTCATGCACTACTCAGTGTCACTTATCAAATGGTCAGTGATATCTTCTCACTCTTATGAGAGAGTGGTAATCCATTCACTTCACTCATGTTTCTAGCATGATTCTTAGCATACCCAATCAAGCCCATACCTACCCCCAGTTACGAAAGGTGTTAGGCAAATCGTCAAAGTATATTAATCCTTACCTAGAATCCATAGCTATGTTAGGTCTAAGGATTTCCAGTATAAGCATTGTATGAGAACTACTTATGACATATAACCATGTAGTATTCTCATGAATGGATCAATCCAATACAATATTCCCTAACATGTATTTATGCCTCTGATTGATATCTCCATATCACATCACCTTGTAGAACACGGTCATCTCACAGAGCACATACTAGTCTTGGTTTGTTATCACTCTCATGATAACAATCGACTAGGGATTATTTAGAATGTTATTCTTTTGAGTCTTAAGGTTCTACTATCAAATCACGTATTTGATTTAACTTAAGTAAAATAGACATTCATGGACATTTTATCTAGTTAACTATGCACAAGAATAATAACTAGATAAAATAATACATCATTTTATTTAATTAAATAGATTTCAATGTCATTAGGCCCTAGTGCATAACTAAAAAATGTTTGGGACTTGAATCAATATGATCATCCACGTTTTTCTGCCCTTCCTTGATGTATTTATAGCCATTCCAATCAATATGACCGTTGGTGGTGAGAATATGGCCATTGGAATGCATTTCTGCCCGTTGCAGCTTTCTGTGTTGACGATTCACTCGAGTGACACCATTTGCTTACTCAAGTGATCAGAAGCATTGATTACTCGAGTGACACCTTGAAATCTGCCTTACTCGAGTGACGCTTCCTACTTACCCGAGTGATATGGCATATGGATTAATTGAGTGACACTTTTCTTCTTGCTCGAGTGATACAACTTCAGCTCGTATCCCATTCCTCTGTTCTTCGTGCGTTACTCAAGTGATGACTTGGCTTACTCGAGTAAAATAAATTGGGCACAAATGTTACTGGAGTGAATAGGCATGTTACTCGAGTGAGGCTTTAACAATATCATTTTTTTCATCATCAAAACACATAAAGGATCCTTAATGTTGATCACTCATTATCCAACAATCTCCCATTTTTTGATGTTGACAAAACTTTGAAGAATTAAAGCGCTACATCAAGGACAACAATATTGATCAAGGATTTCATCCTTGTCATTTAGTTAAAAAAAATAGGAGATCATATAAAAAAAATTAAAATTTTCACTCTCCCTATAAAAAATAATTTATGCAAAATTTTCAAAATGTTCTTTTCTCCACCTCTTTGAAAACAATTTGCACATTGTTTAAAATATTTTGAAAGTTTCATTTCTCCCCTATTAAAATCAAAATAATATCAAAAAAAATGAGAGGAGTTGAAAGATTTGAAAAGATAGTACCAATGTTGGCATCTCCTATGATGTAGGATCTTTACTCCAAGGTTGTCAAGCCTTCTAGAATGGAGATCCACTCTGATACCACTTGTCGGAGAATTTTTCCGGGATGCCTTGATTGAGTTTGGAGAGCGGGAGCAAGTTGAAGTGAGAGAGAAAATAACCCCAAGATTTTATAGTGGTTCGGCCAACCATGCATACGTCCACTACGTAAGTCTCAGTTAGACTTTTCACTATCTTGAAGATTGATTCCGGTTCAATCCAACAAAGCCTTATACCAATGTTGATTATGTCTCACACCTCTAAAGCCAATAAGGTTTATTGCGGCTCACACCTCTAAAGCCAACAAGGTTGATTGTGGCTCACACCTCTAAAACCTACAAGGTTGATTACAACTCACCCCTCTAAATCCTACAAGGTTCATTACGGCTCACCCCTCTAAAGCCTACACAAGGTTGATTTTGGCTCATACCTCTAAAGCCAATACAGTGTTGTTTTCTCTAGGTTCTCAACAAACCTCTCTCACTCTCAAAGATTTTACAAAAACGTTTACAAAAAATGAAAGCTATGTGCTAGAGTTTGGTTGTATGAAATTGATGCTCTTTATCTTCTTTCTAGCTTGAATTTGGTGTTTTGGAGTGAGGGGAATGATGAAAATATTTGGGACTTGAATCCATATGATCATCCACATTTTTCTGCCATTCATTGATGTATTTCTAGCTATTCCAATCAATATGACGGTTGGTGGTGAGAATATGACAGTTGGAATGCATTTCTATCCATTGTAGCTTTCTAGGTTGATGATTCGCTCGAGTGACACCATTTGCTTACTCGAGTGATCGGATGGATTGATTACTCGAGTGACACTTCTTGTTACTTGAGTGACACCTTGAACTCTGCCTTACTTAATTGACTCTTCCTGCTTACCCGAGTGATATGGCACATGGATTACTCGAGTGACACTTTTCTTATTATTCGAGTGATACAGCTTCAGCTCGTATCCCATTCCTCCATTCTTCGTGCCTTACTGGAGTGATGACTTGGCTTACTCAAGTGAAATAAACTAGGAACAAATGTTACTGGAGTGAATATGCATCTTACTCGAGTGAGGCTTTGGCAATATCATTTTGTTCATCATCAAAACACATAAAAGATCTTTAATATTGATCACCCATGATCCAACAGGTCCTATTTTGACTAGGATTCATATTCGAAATGGGAGTTCTAGTATACTAGGATAAGTTCTGTAATGAAAACTAATGATCGTCATATGTTTCAATAGAACTAATTATAACACTAGGATCATTATCAATGTTGAGAATCATAATGCAATTAGGATTCCTAATTGTGGCAGGATTCCTATTATGAATAGGATTTGAGAAACAACAAAAACTAGTTCGACAAGTTAGTATCACTACTAAGGGTTTAGAGCGCAATAGTGTGTAGTCCTAATTTGAATAGGACATATCTGGATGAGTCCTAATTAAATGAAGATTCTCCATGTTTATTTAATTATTCGATAATTAAATAAAATAAAAACCCTTCTTGAAATTGGATATATGTTGCAATAGACTTGCAGATATTGCGTTTTTGTTTGTTTAGTGAGTGGAAACTCAAAGCCCATTAAGCTCATGTTAATTAGGGTTAATTAAGCTCATTCTTAGTGTAAGAATCAATTTAATTTTTTGCCAATAAAGACAGTGTGGTCATCCATAATGATTCCTATAAGGATTTTAAATATCTTCCTACAAGATAAGAAGATATCTCATTTGATGTGAGTTAGAATCATGGAGATACTGTAGGAAGTATTTAGCAAACCCTAACCCTATTTGGACTAGGATATTTAAGGGTGTTTTAAGTGAATTTTTGGCAGTCTAAATTGTACATAGGGGGAGAAAAATTTTGCTACCCTTGTTATCCTTCTTCTTGCCAAAATCTGTTAACACCTAGCTCCACAAAAGTGTTCATAGCACACCGATTCAAACCCAGTCTTGAGCTACAAACTCCTAGCTGTGATTGTGGTCCAATGTGGTGTGGTTAATGATAGATACACCATACTTTAGTGTTGTGGAGTGGTTCGCCGAACATGAAAAGGATCAACAAGTTTGTGACTCAATTGTGTGTTCATAGTTATTCAATGTTTTTACAAGGTAAACATTTGCAGCTCCTTCTTTGTTGTATGTATCGATTGTTTGCATGGATCTTGAAAATTGATAATGTGTTAAATTTTTAAATATTTACATTTTTCCTACACGTTATCCAATAATAATAGTGAATCAAATTATGCTTTCACGATATCAATAAGTTTTGAAAGCGGCAGTTGTCGAAACTAGATTGGGGTAAAGCATATCACAATAAGGAGACAAATACTTATGTGTAAGCATTAAATGAAGGAAGAAATTTTGAGAACTGATGTATAACCTTAAACATTGTACAACGTTATAACTCTAGTCATATGCCGATCCCACGATTATTTAGTGTATCAGAAAATAGATCTTAAGTTCGATGAATGTGAATTCATTACGTGCGATCACATATATTGTCTCGTCATATGCGAGAGTGAGATGTTAGAAAACTCGTCTCCTCATTATGGGTTATGGGTGGAAGTCAAACCCGAGTGGGAATTGGTATCCAATTAGGTTTATGATTAGATGAGGATCAGTATGGCTAATCCTAATGGGTTTTGGTAATGAGCTCGTAATTGGTTGAGGAGAGTCCATTTTATGTCAGCATAAAAAAGGCTGACTCGAAGCCATAAGTATAGACAGAGATATAGAACACACTAAAAGAATGTCCCTCTTTTATCACTGTATTTCGTGGCCTCCAATGAAAGAAGAAGAAGAAATTCAATCCTACAAAAGAACATTCTCTTGGTTCTTTGGTTACAGATACGTACCATGTTATTATCGCTCATATGATTGTGGTTCACATTTACTAGAAAAACAATATGTCTTGAGTATCAAATCGACTGTTTTGTTACGTTGATCGAGAGAAGATCTTGATCATCTATTTAGTTGTTCGTTAATTATTTAGTGTTTGTATATGATTTTATACAGACAGTGCAACTTGGTTGGGGTTTTAGTAAATTTGCCTTCCATCGCTTTTGGCCACATTGTTCCATCTTTGTGGGATGGAACGCTATCTATTACCTTAAACTCGTTATATACGTGTTACAAAGTTAATAGCTCAGGTTATGTGTGCCTCCATCGCATCACTTGTTCCCTACGCCCGTGAATGTTGCATGCCGAGGACGGAGGAAAGAAGGGAGAATAGTATTCCTTCCTTTTTTTCCCCTTGGAATTATGCCTTTATTTTCCTTAGGAATCAAATTGTTTGTGGGAGAACGGTTAAGTACGGAAATTGTTTTTTTCATTTTAAGATGGAAGCAAGAATTAGTCGACTAATTTTAAATATATGACATAAATAGTCCACTTTAGGAAGCAAGACGTAATTTTATATATACTCTATTACCTACGGAAGTCCTTCGACAAAGTGCCAATTTTTTTGTAAGTCAATAAAACCAAACTCACTTAGATACAAATGAAACCAAACATATTTTAAAATGTTTACTTTACATTCTATGCTTCATCACTTTAACGGACTGATTTCCTTTTTATTTTGATCATTCCATACTATCGTTTTGAATATATTAAGAGATTAGCTAACCTTTTAAAGTTATATTAAATCTGACACGTGTTAGTTGATCGCTAACGAAAATCCGTGAAATGATAATGTGATATACTGGCTTAGAAAAAAAAAAAGTCTACGTGTCAACCAAACGGAAGATGCTGTAGTTAGGAATACTCACCTATCTGTACAAGTAATTGTTATTGGAGAATGGAGAGGAAGACACTTTAGTTAAAAATATAATGCCGGTGGCTAGATTCAAAGTTGAGCCTTTATTATAAACTAAACTACAAATTATTGTTTGATATTTAAATAAACAAGACCCTTATTTTGTCGTTTTGTTGATTTAAATTGAGATCTGGATCTAGTTTTCCATTTTCTTTTTTTTTTTAAGTAAGCAAGTAGATTTTTATTAGAAAATGGGTTTATCTATACTGAGTGATAGATGAAATCCGAGCCTGAGTTGGTTGGATATACAATCAGGTTGAGTAACGAATGGATATTAACTCATTCATGCATGTATTTAGATATGAGCTCCTAACTAATTTATGAGAGTCCAAATGCTAATCAATACAAAAGATTGACTTGAAAACCCTAATGGAGGAAGTGAAGCAGAGACTAAACAATTTATAAAAAAATACAACATTATTGTTTATGCTTGATTGGATGCCTCCCAAAGTGACCAAGCAAGATAAGTTTTCTGAGGTGCCATAAAGCGACATATAACTATTCTAATTTTGCGTTGAACGCAAGAAAAGTTTTCTAATGTTTTATTTAGGAGTATGTGAAGCCACACTTTTGTGGAACATGCCAACTTGTCATGCGCATTGCGCATGATTTAACACATTATTTATAATTATAATATTAAATTAAGATAACAATAGTACTAAAAATTGGTAGAAGAGAATATAACTAGTTTTGAATAATAAACCGTTGAATAAATTGAAAGTTACAATAATAATATGAAATTTGGTTAAACAAAATATATTATAGAATGGATGGAAACGGACAGAAGGGCCAACTCTTCTTCGATGGAAGACATGCCAGTGCTATTCGGTGGTATTTTTAGCAATTTTAGCCTCCATCCTTTTGGCTCATTGTTTGTTTTCTCGCCATTGTTCCATCTTTTCGGGACAAAAGGTTTTCTTGCCTTAAACTTGTTGTAAACGTGCTACAAATGTGTCGGAAAAGTTTATGTTGCACGAGCATCCAATTCACCACCATCCTTCATATCACTTGTAGGGGTGTGAGCAGTTTGGTTTAAACCATTTTTATAGGCTTTCAACCAAATAAAACCACAAATTATGAATACAAGAAATTGCATTTGTAGTTGGACTGCAATTGCAATTGAATTTGCCTAAATCTGACCATGCAGTTGCGGTTAGGTGCAATTGGATTTTCCAATTAGTTTTATGAATGTTTACTACAGATTGTCAATATGATAATATTGAATACTTCATAGTTTAAAAGTTCAACACGAGGCACTCGCTAGCTTTTAAAATACAGACATTCTAAATAATGATAAAAAGAGACTTCATAAACTTATACTTCATGGATTCATAAACTTATACATAGGTTATACATTACTTTTTTTTTTAAATTAGGTTTTGTTTTAATACATTCTATGTGTTGTCTAACACGGGCTAGGGCACTTTTGGCCCAATTTAATGAATAACACATGTAGTCCACAAGGACGCCTAAGTCTTTAGGATCTTGTTGAATGTGTTTTAACAATAGATTAGGATGATGGGTGTTCACATTTGATAATTGCTTTCATACTTGCAAAAATTACATCCACACCCTCCTTTGTCATTTGTAAATAGAGACTTCCCGCACATTGCAGAGGTGCATTCTTTGCACCTAAAAATTACACCTTAAACTCTACTGAATTATGTACTAACTTGAGCGTCGAAGAGTCCGTCGTGGACCAGCCAACCTCACTTTTCCTCTTACTTAGTGAAGAATTTCAGTAGCCTCGATCAATCATTCATCTCAATCAGCATTCCTTATTGTGTTGCGGATTGAAGGGAACAACAATTGATGTTGTCTATTTTTTCAACCATTCATAGCTTTTTGGTGTTTGAATTCTTGGAACATTCTTTCTCTCTTCAACCATTCCAGAGTTTGTAAATTGCCAACTGTTCAATCTTTTCATCCTTTTGGAAGGTCTTTTCATGTTTGTTTTTGTGATGCCTTCCGATAAATTCTTTAGAATCTTCTTCGTAGCACGCTTCGAAACCTTCTGCAGAGTACTCTTCAGAGCCATTCCCCAAGCCAAATTTTGTGGAGCCTTCTTCAAAGCCATTCCCCAAAGCCACCCTTATTCGGAATCTTCTTTTGAACTATCCTTAGTAGGGGCCCTTTTTGACACCATCCCCTAGACCCATCCCTATTAAAAGAAATTCCCTAAAGTTTTCCTTCTTTGGAGTGCTCTTGAAAATATTCTCCATAATATTCCTTACAACATTCCCCGAGCGGTTATCATTTTTTGTTGCCCAACATTATGGTTAGGCAAATATCCTAAGTAGCTAGAAATAATCACAAAGATGATGCTCAAAACAACAACAATCATTCGAATCCTTAAGCACCTTATGGAATCCCAACTAGAATAGGTGCTTCAATAAACAACATCCCAACAGTTCCCTTTAGTGACTGTGAGGCCCTAAGGCATGAAAATGAGGAGAACAAGAAGACGTTGAAGGGGATAACATCCATGTTTAAAGAGAGAATGCCTCAAGTGAACGTTCCCCCAATTCTACAAACGTACAAGACAAGCAAAGATGCCATCGAGACACAAAGAGCTTCAGAGAACAGCCCACCCCAAAACCCTCACCCACAAGCTCCTAAACCCTGAAAGCCCCAATTTCATCCCCACTTCCAGTAAGAGAGGCATGAAGTCTAAGTGATGGAGGAATGGACAATTGATACATATAGGGAAAAGGAATTACACCAATAGATAGTTGAGAGAACATGCAGAGAGGTTCCTAGACTTCCGATCAAGAAAGTGAGGCTACACAACTAATCCCTTATTAGTGCAAATGGTATGATAAACATATAAAAGATAGTTGAGGCAGTCTTGGAACAAAAGAAGTTAGTACTCGTGAAAGAAAAGCGACATGGAGGGATAACCCCTTTCATTGATGAAATCATGGGAAAGCCCATCCCTTTTAAATTCAAGATGTCTTAGCTCCCTATGTTCCCAGGAAAAGAAGATCTGTATGAGCATATACAAAACTGTGAGTCCATCACGCTTTTGAATGGATGGGAAGATGTAATTACTGCTAAGCATTCTCAATTACACTAAAGGATGTCATTCGTGATTAGTTATATGCAATAAAGGAAGCATCCAGGTCTTATTTGAACCAACAGAAGAAGGATTTTATTACTACCTTCATTGTTAATAGCAAAAGGAAGAAGGGCTACCATTTGCTTATTGTGAGATAAAGGGATGGTGCAAGACTGAAGCAATTAGTTGACCAATTTAAGAACACATCCTCAAAGGTTCAAGACTTGCAAATGGGTGTGCAATTAAAGTAATCTTGTAAGGAACTAAGTCCATGAAACTTCAAGAATTTGTTTCCCTATATCGACCTAACTCATTGGCAGACCTCTTTCTTAGAGCAAATACATATATTAACCAAGCTGAGGTGCTAAGAAATGTGGCTAGAGGGGATGAGAAAGAGAGGAACCATAAGGAAATGGATGGGGAAGATGTAGAGAATAGGAAAATAGAGAAGTCAAATAGCTTTGTCAATCCTCCTAAGTTGAAGTTTAAGCACCTAACTCCTTTGTTAGGATCTTGGTCCAATAACTTCGTAGCCATTGAAGGGACTGGACTCAACTTTCTATGAAAGACAAATATGCCCATATGCAAAGAGAGGGAGCATATTGTCATTTCCACTTAACTGAAGGATACCTTACTGAGAACTATGATGAGTTAAAAAATCAAATTGAGATATTAGTCTGAGAATGGTGCTTAGATTGATTAATCTATGTTGAGGCATGTGAAAGCGAGCCTTGCAACCGATATAGGTGAGATGAGTGAAGAGGTGATGATCGTAAGAGGAATGAAAGGAGAACACCTCATTTGGATGATAATCTTGCTCACCAAGCCACTCATAGAGCTTGCTTTTGTTTCAACAATTACTTTGCTAAAAATAAATGTCTCAACCTACTAATAGGAATGATATTTCTTCCTTTGTGCATTTATAACTCTTATTATTTAAAAGAATTAACTTTTCCATCTTATTAGAATTTGATATTATTTGCAAGCATGGATAAACACGTTGAAGTTGCCTAGAGAATGGAAAGCCTATGTAATACCTGTTCGTTCCAACTAAATTTCATGTTGCAATCTGTTTGATTCTGATTTGATCTTGAATGTTCAACATTGTAATACCAGTCAGTTTCAATCTAGATTCTGGCATCTTTCCAATTTAGCTTCAATTGATATTTAGGAGGATTGGTATTTGATCTCTGGTTATGGATGTATTTTTTGAGGTCTTAGGAGGCGAGGAACCTTAAGGATTGCTTGGAATGAGTTTAGGAGTGAGAAACTTCAAGTATGGGCGCTAGAGAAGTCAATATGTACGTTGGTACTAAGGTGAAGACTTACACTATCTGGAAATTCACAAGATGATCAATGTACGTTAAATTGAGTAATGACGTATGTTGTGTTCATACAGAACATACGTTGAGGTAGTGCAACGTACGTTGTATTTGAAACAGAGGCGACTAAAACGTAGTTTAACTTTTACGATGTACGTTATGTTTGGAATAACGTACGTTGTGCTTGTTTAGAACATCTTTAAAGCACCCAGCAACCTGACTTTCTTCATTTATCACACTCCTCGTTCACTCAAAATGCTCTCATCTGATATGAGACTCCTCCATATTGTTCATCCATCATCCCTAACCAATCTATGAGGTAAGATTACATCTCTCTTGCGGATTAAACATCATTTTCGTGCATTGGTTGATTTTGCCGAATTTCAAATGGGTTTTCAATTTTTACATGATTATGAGTTAATGTTTGCTAGGGATGCTAGAATAAGTTGAACGGGACTTAGATTAACAGGAATCAAGCCTTGAATCATGAGATTTGGGGTTGTTTTTGTGCGGTTAGGGTTAAGGACAATTTTAAACGATTTTGTCAAAAATGTTGTTGTTTAGATAAATCTGATGCTTGATTTGTGTTTAGGAGGATGAAATGAGTTGGTGTCTGTGAACAGAAACGATTTATAATCGAGAGTAGGGTGTTTTTGGTGTAATTTTCTGCCATAGGGACCAAAAATGGAATTTTGGTGAATTTGGGTTCTTGAGGGACCAAAAGTGATATATGAGAGTTTAGGGACTGATTTATAATTTGTGAGAGTTTGAGGACTCTTTTAAGAATTTTGATTACTTAGAGGACTAGTTTGCAATTTTTGAAAAACTCTAAGGACTATTTCATAATTTCACGATGACCCAAGGACTAAAACATAATTTTATAAAATTTCAGGGATCAAATCATAATTTTATGTAGATTTCGATTTTTGGGCCAAGAGGGTTAGATGTTCGACGGGGATGGGTTTTTCTTTTTGGGCGCCGATTGAATATTTGTCATTGCATATGCATGTACACGTATTTCAGTACTGTCATAGTACCAGCATTTTCTTTGATATGTTCTGAAAGATATTGCCTCTGACATTGATTTTAGCTTCGTGTCCCTGTCAGCACGACTAGCTACTGACTAGTGGCGCTTGATTTGGATTGTCAGCTAGAAAATCCAGGTGAGTGGATGACAGTTTTAGACACATAAGTTGGCTTTATTTATTGTGAAATTGGACTAATCCGATGATTAGTTAATTTAATAATCTGATTATGTGATTAAATAATCAGTTTATTGTTTTGAAATTGATATATACATACTATATATTTTTACTATTTTTTATGTTGATTGCATGCTTTTACTTTCATACTATATTAGTATGGTTGTGTATTATGGGACACCTATGCTACAGGATACATATCCTTTAGTATACCAATGCATTAAGAAGGCCCAGCTACCAGAGATGTCGGTAGCCATGTGTCCCAGCCCGGCACATGATTTGATATTGATTGGTGGTAAAGTCCACACATTATATTGGATGTTGGCATAGACCACATCCCCACTGATTTAGTGTTAAATGCACACTACTGCTTTAGTCCTATATTACGTAGACACTGGTTTTTAACTCTAATATTATGTTTAATATCTCGCTTGTGTGCATGTTGTTTTCCTTGGTTGAAAATGTCTTTAAAATGATTTTTGAACCACTATTATGTATATAGTGCGTATATATGTTAATATTTAATTATACCTGGTATTTTTAAAAATTTTTCAAAACAGTCTTTGTGAGGCACGTATGAGGCGTTCTAAAGTGTTATCCCTCATTTGGTCTAACCCCATTTGTTTTCTCTCTACATTTGAGTCGTATTTTCCAGGTACACAGATTTTGGCTTTGGCAATCGTACCACATCTTGATTACCAGTGAGGTGTCATTTGGGTTAGTGATGCCCTTTTCCTCGGGCTCCTTTGTTTTTGATAGAGCTTCGCACCGAGATACTGTGGCTTACTGGGTTGCCATGGTTTTGTATTTTGATACCAACTTTGATTTTGTATATACATATATTTTCTATATATGATTTCTATACATTTTTACATATATATGGTAAATCCATTTTATTGATATAACATTTGGATAACAAATATTTTAATAAATGTTTTAAATGATTAAATGGGTAGTATCTAGGCATCATTAAGGCTTGTATGAGATGGGTCATGCTTCCATAGGCGGTTTGTCTCATAAGTCGGTCATGGTCTGAAAATGGTTCGTGACAGTGTGTGATCAAGATAGAATTGTCACCCTTAGTAATATGAGAGAAGTAACTCATTGGGCCTATCAATTAAATAAAGAGAACTTAAATCAATGGCCATGCTCTAATTGGTTGCAACTTGAGAAGTTTAATCAATTTGATATAGTTTCTCTTAACTAGATAATTGATGAATTCTTTCGAGGTTAGGGGTTGACACTATCCATGCCATGTACTCAAAGAGGCATGAAATGACAAGGGACCAAATTACGCGATAATCTTTCATAAAAGGCATAAGTCGCTTCACGACAACTTGAGTTCGCTTAGGAGTATGATGGCTAGCTAGGGCCCAATCTTACCAAGTAATTTAGGAGTCAAATCCTAGATTACTTCCCTCATGAATGAGGGCATAGAAGGTCACACATAATAACACGTTGTAGGGATAATGTTATTCATGAGATGAATAATGTTTAAGTGAACAATCCTAGTTTGACTAGGATTCTTATTTTGACTCATGGATGAACATCCTCGAAGAGGTGACCAAAATATATAGGATACCTTGAAATAATACCTAATTAATTTAGAAACCCAAAAATCTCATTTCATATGAGAGTCCTAGTTTGACTAGGAATCATAATCGAAATGGGAGTCTTAGTGTAAATAGGATAAGTTCTGAAATGGAAACTAGTGATCGTCTCTTGTTTCAATAGAACTAATTCTAACACTAGGATCATTCTTAATGTTAAGAGTCCTAATGCAATTAGGATTCCTAATTATGGTAGGATTCCTATTATGAATATGATTTGAGAAACGACAAAACTAGTTCGACTAGTTTGTGTCGACACTAAGGTTTAGAACGCAATAGTGAGTCATCCTAATTTGATTAAGGACATCTCGAGATGAGTCCTAGTGAAATTAGGATTCTCCATGTTTATTTAATTATTGGATAATT
>CAODLS010275725.1:0-11349 GCA_948243855.1 Flueggea neowawraea | reverse complement strand
TTGGATGGGCATCTAGCACTTCCAATGCATCGGATCCATGTTCGGTATCTGATTCTCAAACACCCTTAATGTATGCTCAACCACGAATTGAGAGTTGTAATTTGGATGAACCTGGAGGCGAGAAGCGCCAAGCATAGACATCGGATGATGATCAGATGCTCATGAAAGCGTGGAATACTATTTCCACGGACAGTATTGTCGAAAATGGGCATAACGAAAATGCATTTTGGAAGAGGATTTGTGATTACTACGATGATGCATGCTAAAATTGCATATAAAAATTTCTAGCATTTTCATCCTTCAATTGAGCATTTATTGTTGAACTTATAATGTTTCTCGTGTTTTGTAGATTTTAATGGATTTGCATGAATTTGTTTGAAAATGATGGAAAAGGCATGAGATTTGAATGATCCAAGAATGCAAAAGAAATGGAAGCGATCACGGAACAAAATCAATGGGTCGCCACTGTCATGGTGCAGACCGTGGCCTCCAATTCATGCTCCAAAAGAAACCAGTGGGAGGCCATGGTCATGGTCCAGACCGTGGCCACCAAGTTCCACATTGCAAGCAAAGCTAAAGGGAGCCACGGTCATGGTGCAAACTGTGGCTCAAACCATGGCCAGGCAAGCCAAAAGTCATCCAAACTAGTGAGTGGCCACGATCATGGTGCCCTAGCAAAGAGAGAAAAGTTTGGCAGATCAAGACAAAACAAGTGGGGACGAAAGCACTTGTTAATGGAATTTTTGCGAAATGGTTGCTAGGGTTTTTGGGGGACCTAATAGGGTATAAATACACCTCTTTCACTCCATTTTTGGATCCTTGGATGCCTTATTCAAGAAATAAGGAATCACTTCGTCTTATCCATTCTCCAAGGAAGATACAAAGAAGAAAGATAGGAGGATTGGAAGAGGCTCTTTCATCACCAATGAGAGAAGCTTTATTCTACCTTTTAATATGTTTTTCTTTGTTTAGGGGCATGTTTAGGATTTATATTTATTTTTTTATATTTTATTTTCTAAACATGTTAGCTTAAATCTTTGTTAGGGTTTAGAGATGTAAACTTTGGATTGATGTTGCCTTAATGGATGATTACTTTTATGGGCATTGTACTTTTATTGTTATATCTATTGTTATTGTGCTTTAATTGCTAAATCTATTGTTGGTGTTGATTGTATGACTTGTTGTTGATAGAATGATGTTGTGATTGATGACCACAATGTTGTTTTTAACAAGCCCAAGTGATAAATCAAAAGAAGAAGCTTGGGTTAGGTCACTTGCATACAACTTGTAATGTTTTAGAATAGAAATATACCTATACTTGCAAGATGTTCGATGAAATTATTCTAAGAGCCTAATGGGCCTAACTTAATTAGGTGAGGCCAAAAGCACCCTCATAGGAGGTGTATACATGACTTGAGTGATCTCGAGAAGGGCCTTAGGTTAGTTTTGTAGAGAGAACACTCACACCCATTTGCTAAAACTCATTTTCATTCATTAGGCAATTTGATCCTTTGTTTTATCTCAAAAGCCTTAATGTTTTCTTATTATTGAGTGTTTGGTGTTTAATTTATTTATTGCTTTCATTTCTAAAACCCCAAAAAAACCATTTGATGTTTTTATTTGTTTTTACTTTATTTCTCGACTACAATTAGAGCCATTCCTTTAGATTCGATAACCCTACTCCCAAGGTAAAACTATGAAGATCCTTATGCACTTGCAAGACATCATCAACTGGTATCCCAGTGGAGGACTTACGCTCTAGCTCGGACTGGCTACTTTGGCCTCAGCCTTCATGGCCACTAACTAACTCCCTGGTCTTACTTTTCTTAAAAGATCGCTCGAAGGATCTAACACTAACATTTTTTAGGACTGTTGCAATAAGGTCAAGCTTCTAGAAGATGTGCTAAAAACATCTGTTTGAGGTGCACATTGAGACTGTGGCAAAAGAGGTGATGCCTCAACCTCCAAACGACAATGTGAATCCCTCTGATTTGCTACCAAATGATTAGCGGCCCTAGCTGGCGACTCTGAGCGTGAATCCATATCTATGAATGCAACAGACAATTAGAATTTGTATGCAAAAATCAGAATGTTGACCTTAGCCACTGTACCAAGATAATAATCAAAATGGTATACAGAGGCAAATCAAACTGATTGGATCAAAGATACCTAAGCTCCACAATCGACCCAGACAATACGGAACCTAACGCTCTGATACCACATTTGTCATGTCCTGTTTCCAGACCATGACCGACATACGAGGTGAACTATCTAAGGAAGCCCAGTCTATCTCGCACAAGCCTTGGAGAACAGAACTTATACCTCAAATTTGTTGAATAACAAGTGTAAAACCATTTTAACGTTTTAATAAATAAGTGAAACCCAAAATTCTTTAAGACATAAGTTTTTATAACAAATATTTCTAAATAATAAAAACATGCTAAATGTCAAATAAGTATACAAAATCATACACCCACAAGGATTCTGGTGTGGAGCAACTAACAAAAACAGATAACTAGGCCCGATAAAAGGGGCTCTGAATGCATCTCCAAAATACCTCACTGAGCGTTGAATGCCAGAAGATCACAATCGACCAAAATCACCTGAAAAATATTAGAGGGAAGGAGGTGAGTAAACTCAGTGAGGAAACGACACTTCAGATCGCTTGATACGAGCATAAGAATGACTGTTTTGAAAACAGTTTCAAAAATATCACACAGAGGTATAGGTATATATATATATACACGCACTATATACATAGTAGAATTTTAAGAACCATTTTGAAAATGTTCACACAGATTGCAATCAACATTTATTCAAGCAAAATGATTTTTATAAAAGAAGGCGAATAAGGCATGCAACATGTATACATATAGAATCATATGGCATATATTATACAAAACTAACATATCTGATAATCACTGATCATACATCTGTATTATATTAAAACTACACTTACTAGATTAAATCAAAATAAATTAGCAGCCTCAAGAGTCCAAACAGTACCTGACCCAAGAGGGTTAACAACTGACAACATTAGGGGCTTAAAACAGTCCTCCATCCACTCTAAGGGTCTTAAAGCTATGACATACATAATTGATCTAAGTACATCTGCGAGCATTGTAGTCCATGTGCTCCAGTAGGATATACCTCGTCAGACTACAACACAATATACTATGGGAACATGAGCAATAATATAGAATCACCAAATTATTATATCCAAACAAAACATATCACACCAAAATAATCTGAATGGGACAATAATTAGAATGATAATCATACATGGACTCCTACCACTAATTAGAATCAAAATCATACGTGGACTCCACCACTATAAAATAGATTACATGTGTCTCGTTGGATACACAATTACCACCTAACCTAGTAACTGAGTTTTCACATTAATATACCAAAGGCTATGTTTAACCCCGTAGCATAGGTGTCCTGAGCCAGAATAATTAAATAATAATAATAATAATAATAAATAATAGTAAACATTTTAGAAGTTAGAGATGCAAAATCAAACAGGTAATAAAGGATGCACCATTGGCATACACATGTAATATCAAATTTCAGAAATCGCATGACATAATCTCTTACCAAAATATACAGAGTAGAATACAATTAGTAGATGATATAATACAATGTTTAAAATAATTTTGATCGGTTAAAAAATAAGAAAACAAACATAGAGAACAAATATCTAATTACAGGAAATCTTGTTATCACTGAACAAAATGCATATACCACCAAAAATATACTTATTCCAAATAGAATAATTACTACAAAAATTCAAATAATATCCAACAAGGTTTTCATAGTAGAGTTTTCACGTAAGTCAAGTTTTAAGATTTTCGATCCTTCAATTATTCCAGATTAAATGCAAAGGTTCAGACACAGTCTATGCGTTTGATATTGTCATCCCACTCACTTGAATGTCCGAGCTGAATGGCCTAGTCATGCACCACCGGTGGATGGCTGATCACACTAACTGAAATACGAAACTAAAACAGTTACGAAAGCAGAATCAAGGTTATGATGCTAGTACTGCGGTGGTACAAAAAATGCATGCATTGCAATGCAAACATTGACCCTGAAAAATCTATTTCGAATGAACACCTATCGCCCTCGCCTCGAAAACCGAACATCTCACAAAATTACCAATATATACCTCAGCTTTCAAAAATTTATAAATCTAAACCAAAATTTCTAAAAATTTACAATACTAGATCAAAGACAGAAATTTATTCTCAAAAATATTGAAATCTTGATTCAATCGATACCCGACGTAACAAATCACCCATGGTGGTCATAGGAGTATGAATGCTTGGAGTGCTAGGGGTATGGCAATGAACCCTTGTACTATTTAGTTCCATTAATTTTTAGAATACTCGTATTTAATAATGTGAAGAATTCATTTGATGGTGACAGTTGTCTTGATTATTTCTATTGTTGACATTCTTTGAGCTTGAATGGTTATGGTAAGGATCATGAGATGGATTGTATCGGCATGAGAACTATGGAGGATTTATGAATAAGATTTGGGGTTTGGATATCTGAAGATTAATTTCTTTTGGTTCCTCAGGCCATCCTAGTCAGTAACATATGAATCTGTTCCCTTTTCTCGTGCTTTATGGTGGCAATCTGGAATGGATATGCAATTGACTTTCTAATCCAAATGACTTTGCTAGAGCATTCCTTTCTGTGGTCTGGTTTGCTTACTTTTGCTCTGGATGCTTAATTTAGTATTTGAACCTTTGAAACTTGATCTTTGACTAGTGTAGTGTTTCGACCAATTCTGACAAAGTCTCTGGTGGAGCAACGTTCGATGTTGAATGATCTTAGCCCATTTCCAATTTGATTCTGAAAATTTTAAAGTGATGTTTGGCTATTTGAAAGATGTTTAAAGATGTTTTTGTAAGGTACGTTAGAAGCAATGGAAATCGAGGAGTGTTATCTGAAGCATGCCAAACTACGTTAGAAGTTGTGGGATGTACATCATTTGGAATTCTTTCATAACGTACGTTGTGGTAAGATAACGCACGTTTTCTGGGAAGGAAAGATGATCAATGTACGTTGCTTGTTTGTAATGTACGTTGTGCTGCTATGTTTTCAAAACAGAAGCTTTTGGATGCGATTTTGAGCCCTCTAATGTACGTTGTATGCATGAAACGTACGTTGTATGTGATCAAGACGTACGTTGCCCTTGAAAATATTAAAATGGTGTGTTTTGATCGATGGGTGTTTAAAACAGCCAAAACCCAACCCCCTACGTCTGTCTTCACCATTTTTCACTCTCTCTCACTCTCAGATCAATCTTCTCTCTTCCTCATTACTTCCCCAATGTTCGTAAACATCTTTGGAGGTAATATTTCAGTTCCAATAACTCATTTTCATCCATTTCATGCATTTAATTTTTGAAATTCCTTTTAGGCCGAATTGTTTAGGGTTTCAGAATTTTGGATGTTTTTGTTGCAATGAATGTTGTAGGTTGTTAGATTATGATTGTTTGAGGTTAGATAGCATGAATTAAGCCTTGAACCAAGAGATTTGATAAGTTATTGACTGAGCTAGGGTTTAGTTTGGGTTTGAGCCAAATTATGGTGATTTGAGTTGTTTTTTAGAAGCCGATTGTATATTTGAATTCCTAAGATTGAGATTGACCTATATGGATGTTTGAAAATAATTTTTATCAGTTGAATCAAGAAAATGACCTTTTGGATAATTTTCTAATAGGGACTAAACTTGATATTTTATAAGTTTGGGATCTAAATACAATTTCTGAATATTTTGAGGTTTAATTTGATAACAGAAATACTTTGGAAACTGATTGGTAAATTCTGAACAGTTAGGAGACTGAATTGTAATTTTACATCGAGGTATGATTTTCACCGACAATGTTAGATATTCATTCGCAATAGAATTTTCATCGTCATAGGTTAGGACAAATATCTTCATTGCATACACATTCTGTATTTGCAATAGTACAGTATTTGACTCCATTGTAATCCGTTTCTGTATTCAGCTCTGTTCAGTTCCCGAGCCGACCATTCATTCACCAGTGGACCGCGATTGGATTATTAGCTCGGTATTTAGGTGAGTGGATGACGGCTTCCAACACATAGGATGCGTCTTCTAAAATTATACGTTTTGACGTGTCTGGGCTTGGCATGTAATCTGGATTAATTAAAGGATAGGAAATCCTAAAAATCTGATCTGTGTCAAAATTCTCTGCTGTGAAAAATAATTTTTCTCTGGGTATTTTGATGGTTTCTGAAAATGAATATTATATCTTAATATTTACTACAAATTTCCGGAATAAACATTTTGTTATAGATTTCAAGGTATATTTTATAGAAAATGTTCTTTTGGATTTAAAAATATTTTCTGAAACTAATGTTTTGTTCTAAAATAAGTGAAGTTTCTATACTAAGAACCTTATTTCTGAAAATGTATTTTGTAATAAATATTTTTTCTGAACGTTTGTAATATTTTGGTAAATAATTTGTCTGTTCTGTATGCTATCTATTTGAATATTTTTAAATAAATATTTCAATATGTCTTTGGTAAAGCATTTTGATTTGGGACACCCAGTTACGAGGTAGCGTAGCTTTGATACACTGGTATTGTATCATTTGCATAAGTGGTTTATACTCGCCTTAGTGGCTATACCATGGTGCCTAAGTGGCTAATTCTTGCCTAAGTGGCTATTATCAAGTCCGAATGGTTCTACATGTTGATCTCTAGTCCCATTAAACCTTGATACTTTTCTCTAAAAATATTTTGGAAAGATAAAAGTGATTTTCGAAAAATATTTTGAAGGAAAAATATTTCAGCTATTTCGAATTTTGGAAATTAAATATTCTTATTCAAATTATTGTTTAGTCAATTCGGTTGATTGCCTTCAATTTGCCTTGTTTGCAAAGAATTTTGAAATGGTTTCAAAATATCATTATTTTGTATATAGCGTGTATACGTATATACACTTATATCTGCATGTGATATATTTTGAACTGTTTTCAAAATAGTTTTTTGTGAGGCCCAGAGTCGCTTTGGAGTGTTATCCCTCACTGGGTTCTTACCCCCTTCTTTTCCTTGTTTCTTTTCACTTCATCTTTCAGGTGTTCTTGATAGCAGTCGTTCGATCTTCTGTGCTCAGTGAGGTACCTTGTTAGCAGTGAGTGCCCTATTGTTCAAGCCCAAGTTTCTGTTATGTCAGATGTTCCACACCGAGTAGTGGGTTATGTATATGTTTCTTATATATATATATATATATATTGGTTAAACTGTTCTAAATTATTCAGTGATTTGATATCATGATTTTATTTTATTAATATTCGAGGATATTATTTCAAAAACTTACTTTTTGTTAAACTGTTTTAATATGACTAATAAGCTGGTGAATAAGTAGTATTTGAGAATTTGTTTTTGTATTCCGAGGCTTATGCGAGATGGGCAGGGCTTCCATAGATGGTTCACCTCGTACGACGATCATGGTCCGAAAATGGGTCATGACAACTCGAGTAAACCATGAACTTAGAATAATCTGGGAAAAACTCACTCGAGTAAGGGGGTGTCACTCGAGTAACAAGTGGTGTTATTCGAACGAGATAGGCAAATGTGCTGAAACGCATCGTTTTGGGCATGAGGTCTATATATACCACCTACCCGACTCTCTCGGCTCTCACTCGACTTTCTCACTCTAAAACACTCCAAACCCATCCAGATTTCATTCCAATTGCCTCTCCTTGGCTCTACATCATTTCTGAGGTAAGATTACACTTCCTTGCTAAAATATTTTGTTATTTTGAGCATCAAATTCCTTGCACTTGCTTTAGGCCAAATTTGTGATGGGTTTTGATTTTTGGATGATTTTTTATGAATAGATGTTAGAGGATGCTAGAATATATTAGATAGGACTTAGATTAATTGGAATCAAGCCTTGAATCAAGAGATTTGATGAGTTTTTGGTGGAGTTAGGGTTAGATTTAGGTTTGGATGATGTTTGGCGATTTTGTTATTTGTTTGATGAAATTGTTGATGGATTAATGTTCCTGAGGTTGATATCGATCAATGCGGATGCTTAGTTTCGATTTTTGTTGGACGAATCGAAAGTTTGGTATTTTTAATAATAAACTTTTGTCCTCTATCTAATTTTATAAATTTCTAAAAAGTTTCGTATACGGTTGTAATTTTTGAGAAACTTTGGTATAGATTTTTAATATTAGAAACTTGAGATTTAGATTTGTAATTTTGGAAAACATGCAGCCATACCTGAAATTTTGAGCAATTAAGCAAGTTCTGTAAATTCGGAGAGTTTGACGACTCATTTGGAAATTTTGACTTCTTTGTGTCCCTATTTGAAATTTCAGAAACTTGGGGATTAATTTGTAATTTTACAAGGTCTCAGGGACTAAAATCATAATTTTACATAGGTTTCGATTTTTGGGTCAAGATTGTTAGTTCTTCAAGCGGTATGGGTTTTCGAGCGTCATTTGAGTGTCTGAGTCTGCATATGCATGTTCACACATTTTAATACAGCCACAATACCAGTGTCTCGCTTACTTTGTTTCCCATATGTTTAGTTTCTAATAACTTTGTTTCAGCTTGGTCTTCCTGTCAGCGGGATCAGCCGCCCATCATTAGTGCCTGACCGTAGAGCTTAGACATCCAGGTCAATGGATGGCAGCTTTAGACACATAGACCGTGTCTCGAAACTGTATCGATTTTTGTTGTGCTTGCCTATATCCTAAAACTTGACTAATCTAAGGCTTGACCTAATTAATAAACTGGTTATGTGCTTTAATAATTAGTACCTATTTTTTTGAAAATTTTACACATATATATAGATATATATGTATACTTATATATATACTTATATATACATATATATATATATATGTATAGATAGATAGATAGATAGATAGATAGATAGATAGATAGATAGATAGATAGATAGATATATATAACTCGTGCAATTTTAGTGGTCTGGAAAGTGCATAACTCTAGTAAGTGAAAGATGTAACTCGAGTTGTGCTACCCCTATACAACTCGAGTTAGACAATTCTATAACTCGAGTTATACGAGGTCAATATAACTCGAGTTAACCTTTGTGTAACTCGAGTTATATGTACAAAAGTGGGACGATGCGTTTCGGTGTTCTTAGTCTTTAAATACCCAACTAACCCTAATATTCGTCATTTTACTCCACTTCAGTGCTTCCAGACGCTCCCAAAATCTCTCAACTTGTTCCTCAACACTCCCTATGAATTTTTGGAGGTAAGATTGAATTCCTAATCATTTCCTTCTTCATACATTCTACAAGATTGATCATATTAGGGTGTAGAGTAAAATGGGTTTGATTCAATTCGGGTTTGGGTGATTTTGGAGTGATTCCGAGTTGTTTTGATGGATTGGGTAATAGATTAATGTTTAGGAAGTTGATTAAAGTCAATGCATGTGTTTAGAAGTGATTTTTATCGGTTGCATTGAGTGATTCGTCGATTTGGGATAATCTGGGTAAGTGACTTACTCGAGTTAGATTTTGGTTAACTCGAGTAAAATAGACACCGATTTACTCGAGTTATCTTTTGTGTAACTCGAGTAAACCAGACCTCATACAACTCGAGTAAACCATGGTTCCGAGGGACCAAAATGTGACATTTCGGATTAGGCAAATTTCGGAGAGTTAGAGAGCTCTTTTGAGGAATCCGACTACTGGAAAAAGCTGTCCATATACTTTAGGACTAAAGGGATTAGTTTGAGATTTTACGAGGTCCGGGGACCAAAACGTAATGTTACATCAGTCAGGCACCAACCTGTAATTTTACGTAGATTTTGAATTTTCGATCAAAAGTGATGGATTCACTTTCAGAATATATTTTGGGCGACTTCGATGGTCTTTATTTGCGTTTGCATATCATGCATTTGGTATTGCCACAGTACCGCATTGTGATATTTGTGTTGTGTTACTTGTACAGCTTCATGTTATTGCCAGCAAGATCAGTCACCGGCTAGTGGGACTTGACTGGTGTTTTGGCTTGGATTGCCAAGTGAGTGAATAGTAGCTTCAGACACATTGGTTGTGTCTCGAACTACTATTTACTAGTTTTTGATGTGTTGGATTCTATATGAAAATGGACTAATCTAAAGATGTGTTTAATAATCAGTGTTGATTTTGGAAATGGATATATATGTATTATATATCTTTGCTACGATTTTAAATGTTGGATTGCATGTTATGGATTTAGTACTATATGTTAGTACATTTTGGTTTTCGATATGGGGACACCTGTACTACGAGGTGCGTAGCCTTTGGTATACTAATGTTTGATATAGCCCAGCTACTAGGGTTTTCTGTAGCCATGTTGCCCCGATCAGGCGCATGATTTGTTATTGACGGATGCAGGTCCACATCACTATGGCTGGTCCACACTTCGTGATATATGGCAGAGTCCATATCACGCTTGTTTAATCCCATATCGCTTATATATGTTTTGACATGAAAATATGGATTTAAAATCTTAAATGATTTTATTACGCCTATTTCACGACCCATTACCGGGACCATGACCGGCGTACGAGGCGGACCGTCTATGGAAGCCCGGCCCATCCCGCACAAGCCTTCCAAAGATTCAAAATTTCTACCCATCAAAAAATTTTCCAAAACATTTATTTGGAAAAATATTCTATAATTTAAAACAATTTATATATAACTCAATATATATAAACAAATGCCAAATTGTATACAAATAATATCCTCTGGTAAACCAAATACAGTAAATATATCAGAATATACATACAACCCAACACCCCACAGTAATCTGGTACGGAGCTCTAACAAAATCAAAGAAGCCCGAACAATAGGCATCACTAACCGAAATGTCTCCTCACGGGTGTTCGAGATGCGGAATGTATGTCGAAGCCAAAATCTGTGCACCTGGAAGATAGAATCATCCACAATAGAAAATAAAATGGGGGTGAATCCTAGTGAGGAATAACACTCCAGAGCGCCTCATGCGTGCTTTACAGAGTTTGTTTTGAAAATAGTTCACAAATACCACAAGCAGTATTCATAAGTATATATAAATATAAACGCTATACAATAGTAGCCTTTCAAAAATTCATTTCGAAACCATTTACAATCACAACAAACAACATGCATGAAGGCGTATTAAAATCATTTAAGATTTTAAATCCATATTTTTATGTCAAAACCTATACAAGCGATATGGGACTAAGCAAGCGTGATATAGACTCTGCCAAATATCACGAAATGTGTGGACCATCCATAGTGATGAGGACTTGCCTCTATCATAAACAAATCATGTACCTGATCGGGGCAACATG
>CAODLS010275705.1:0-10690 GCA_948243855.1 Flueggea neowawraea | reverse complement strand
AGAATGTTTATGGATGATCCTAACTTCAAGAAAGATTTCAAATTTGATCATGTTTGGGAAATTATGAAGGATTTTGAAAAATTTAAAGACAACACCGTCACACAAAGAAAAATTGCTCGAAAGCATTCTAGTACCTATCTATCATTAGAGTCGGACAATCCCATGCCTGAATCTCCAGCGGACTATCTCACGCCAGAATGTCAAGGACAAACATCTCCTGGCTTGTCTCAATTTTCACTTAATCTAGATGATTTTACTGGTAGATCATCTTCTGACCGACTTTGTGGGACAAACAAAGCCAAATTGAAGAAGAAGCTTGATGAGCAGTTGGCATCAACTGTTAATCGTATAGAAGAAGGAAATCACAAGATTATGGAAAGGTTGGAGAAGTCCGATGCCGAACGACAATGCCAAATTAACAATTTTTTGGAGATACAACGACAAAAGCGCGAAGACAAAATTTTGTTGCGAGACTTGAATGTCATTACCGACCCTAATGTTCGTGCTTATATACAAGCACAAAAGGCACAAATTTTACAAAAAAGAGGACAATCCAAACAACCATCCCCTCCTGCACCTAACATGTTCGGTGAATTTTTCAACAACATAGGTGGAGATGGAGTTGATATACCACCATATTAACTCCTCGTACTGACTTTATTTTTCATGTTATGCTATGTATTTTGCTACTTTTATTGTTGTTTAAGTCAGTTTGTTCTTTTTAATTTAGTTAGTGTTATGTTGTATTATGTCTTCTAATATTAATCTACTGTGTTTTTTATTTTCTAGTGTATGAACTTGTTTTAATTTTTATGATTTTATTTTTTAATATAATTATATAAATCAATTAAATCATCGCTTGATATTGTATTCAAATTACCAAATTAAATAATTAATTAGTTTAAAAAATCCAAACAAAATATATACAATAATATAAAATAGTCCAATACTTAATTAATACTTATATGATTGTGATTAATTGATATTAATTTAAAATAGATTGAATTTAATTGATATTAATTTTTTTGGATTAGATAAACAAAAAAAAAGATAATTTTTTTTACAGTTTGCTACAGTAGAATGCCACACTTAGCGTTCTACTGTAGCAAAACCCTAAATCTGGTTGAGATTTAGAGTTGGGTTGGAGCTCCAAACACGCTTTCTTTACGTTTTACAGCCTCGGTTGGAGATGACATAAGACTTCAATTCAAGAAATTTACACTTTTAATCTATCGTAATCCCCAAAAAGGGATCTTTCACTTATTTGAAAGACAAAAAATTGAACCACTACATTAAGACTCAAAATTGAAAGACAAAAAATTGAACCACTGCATTAGACTGGAAAGTTGGCTTTGATACTAAAGAACCTGCATTAGAACTCAAAACAAAATTGAAATAACTGAGCTCAAATTTCTTGACAGCCCATTGATTGGAGGCATCGGATCTCACTAAAACATTTCAACAAATAATACGTGCGCAATGTTCTAACTACGCTCTTGCATTAATAAACCAGTACCAGTGATTCAACAATTAGCAATTCTGGCCTTGCAAAACAACGTCGCACACTTCTCCTTGGCAAACCCAACACAGTTCTCTTTGGCAGCAACAAAACAACTCTCTATCTCTCGCACCTCTCTTGCTCCTTCAAGTCCTACAATTTGAATCATTGTTTTCACTTCATTTCAATTGGGTTCTTTGACTTGTAAATAATTGAGAGTCTTCAAAGATTCATTTTTTTTTGTGAAATTCATGAGTCTTCAAATAGACTGGATATCAACAATAAGGCAGATGAGGGACCAGATTTATTGGTTTTTGGCCTTGAAATTATTTAGGGATTTGAAATCGTGAAGGACTGGTGTCGCGTAACTATATCTCCATCTTCAGTTGAAGTCGATGGCCATGGTCGAGCTTAAGAGAGAGCGCGACAGATGGTGGAGTTCGAGAGAGGGACAGAGAAGGTTGATTCAACGACATGGAGTCAGAGAGAGAGAGAGACGGCGATTACGACGATGATGTATTTTCTTCGATAGAGAAATCGTGGCAGTGGTGGAGCCCGAGAGAGAGCAAGCAACAATGAATTTAGAGTTAAAAAGCACTTCGGATTTGGAGTTAGAGTGATCTGCTAGTGAGAGAGAGAAGAGAGAGGAAAGAAGTAGGAGAGATGAGAATAAGTGGAAGAGAAAAAAAGGGTAAAGACTAAAGAGTTATTAAAAAATTATTCACTGATGGGACCAAGTTCCATATCAACAAATATGATGTGACACGATAAATAAACTAACGGTGTTAATGTTTAAGGACCGAAGCGAATAATTTTGAAAATATAGGAATCGGGAGAGAGATATCGCTATATCTTAGGGATCGCGCATGAATTTTGCCCAAAAAATTTTGATTCTAGATTGTAATAATTAAAATTATTTATCAATAAAAAAGGAAGAGGTGGGGTCGGGCGACCCCACTGGAGGTCCGAAGGACCCCTACCACCAATACCTCACCGCCGACCCCACCTTTGTCCTTGAGGTTGGAGTTGAAGTCCCAACCCCGCCGCTCCAAGTGCAAATAGGGGTTTGCAACCTCTATCTTTCTTTCTTTTCTTAAATCAGAGGCAAAATGATTATCTTTTTTTTTGTAAAACCAAAGTGAAACGACATCGTTTCGCCCTGATTTAAAAAAATATATATAAAAGGTCTTAGGCCGATCCCGTCCAACCCCACTGTCTAGTATGTTAATCATTTTTTCAAGTCCAAATTGTTGCTCTAACCATCCACCCTAGATATGGAATCCTATATCCGATAGAGGAGAAGTGAGTCTTGAGCTAACAAATGTAAGCATTGCAAATTCTAACAAGTTGGTCTTTTGTAGAGACAATTTTAGTCCCGCACAAAGTGGTACCAAAATTCACATTAAGCATACCAATAAATTACTAACCCATTGATTAATAATATCTCTTTAAAAATAAAACTTCAAAAAATAACAACCGAACTACTTAAAAAGAAGAAAATAAAAGAGAAAACCAATAGTGCTGTTTCTCCCAGATTGTGTCTAATGGAAGCTTGGCCCGGACCCCTTGTTAATTTAAGAGAGAGAGAGAGAGAGAGAGAGAGAACCGCAAATTGTCTGATTAATTGGCAAAGTAAGCGAATTATGCTCTTATATTGATACATAAGCCATGATCCATCCTCACGAAGTAACCCAACTTCTTCTGTGCAGATTATAACCATGAAGCTCCCAAAACCTCCGAATTTTGACTACGACCCATCTCCAGACATGTTCTTGTTTGTTTCTCCTTTATTGTTCCAAACAAACACCATTTGTCACCATTTAAGAGTCATTTGCAATTGTAAGAGTAACTGATGTGGATTTTTTGGATGCTATTACAAAACTAGTTATTCATTTTTTAGTCTCTTTTTCTTTTTAGGGTCTGGTGGCATTTGGATCGCATTGCATTACATCTACAGTTTGGTTTATTTATAGACCTTTGGAATTCGGTAAACCTGACCTTTCACGTTCATTGAAAGGCTAGTTTTGAGAATTTGCAGCTGTTAATATGAAATTCATGAACTCAATCCACACATCATAGGTATGCAATGGTGTTTGTTTATGGTAGATTATTTTTGCATGAAGTTAATATGTTCTTAAAAAGATATATTCTCTCGTCTTTTTCACCAATCAATTTATTCTATTTTATTTATTTTCTTGCACTAGAATTGAATCCATGACTCGTCAATGCTGAAATTAACTCTATACAAACCCATTGCTTCTATTCAATCTACTTTCTGTTAAAATTTACTAAGTATATCTCAAATAAAAATGTCTAACTTTTGCTAAAAACTTGAAATTATTTTGCCTCTCAAATTGCAAGTTATTCTTTAACTGAATATATATTTTGTGTGGATGAAACAACTTCGTACTTTAAATATTTACAATACAAACACCAAATTGTTTGAACTTGTCACAATCCGAGATCGGACTATGATCGACATACGAGGCTAATTGAACTAGATGTCCGGCTCATCTTGCACAAGTCTCGGATAAACAAAACATCTACCCAAAATCTTATACCAAACTTTTATTAAACCATAAAAGCCAGAAACATAAACATTTGTATAAAATAATAAATATTATAAAATACAATTTCTATAATCAAATAAGAGTAGAAACCTTAGTAAGTATTCCCGATTAACAAAATTAGCAACAATACCCAATAACTCTCATATACCCGGTGTAGAGCACTAATACAAAAACAAAGGTTCGAACAAAAGGGCGCTCACTGCTGATCTGAATACCTCAATGAAAGTGAAGAGTTGAATGAGAACTAACACCAATTAACTTGAAATGTTAAATAACAAAAGGTGGTGATAATACTCAGTGATGGACATCACTCTAGAGCAACTTTAAGTCCTCACATAAACCATTCTGGAAACAATTTTTGAAAATACCGCATACACGTATGTACTTATATAATACCGATATACACACATACATATGCATATAACAGAAAGACGTTTTCTCAAAACATTTGCACAGAGAGCAAATAACATACACACAAATAAGCATAACAATTATCAATTAATGTTTATTCCAAACTAACCATTAAACACTGAGTTTATAACTTTTTTCATGCAATACAGATAACATGTCTGAATGCTACATAAGCGAATTTTCATAGCAAATTCTGATATCATTGATCATACACCCTTAATATACTAATATTGCTCTCCACATCGAAATCAGATTAAAATACAAACTGGCCACCTTTAGGGATGGGCTCCCCTAAAACTTCAGCCCAGTCGACCGGCCTGACCCGGTCGACAGGGCTAAAGGTCTGGCCCAGCGGGCCGGGCCGCAAACCTTTTTTTTTAAGTATTAAAATTCTTTATTTTTTTTATCAAAATACAATTTAATATATACTTTATTATATAAAATATACTTTAATAAGTACTAAATAATTCTTAAATTTGTAATTGACATCATTTTTTCTAATTTATAACAAATAATATATCAAATTAATATTAATATATTATATATTATATATATAAAATATACAAAAAATATATAATATATACAACCGGGCCTCACCATAAGCCCATACCTGATCCTATTTTTTAAAAAAACATAAGTGGGCTGGGCCACTGGCCTGAAAATATTGGCCCAGGTCAGTCCTTTTTTCATCCCTAGCAACCTTAAGAGCCTAAACAATATCCAACTCAAAAGGACTAAGCAACTGACACCCTAAGGGTCTAAAACAGTACTCGTCACACTAAAGGTCTCAAAGCTGAAATAGACTGAAACTCATCAATAAGAGTATATCCGCGAGCATTGCGGTTCACAGGCTCTAGCATAATATACCCGGCCATCACCGTACAATATACTAAAGGATATGATCGACAATACAGATTTACGTATTCAGAGGATAAATCAAAACAATTCAACAATTCGAAATAATACCAGAGAATCAGATGGGGGACCAGAATCAGACAGATACAGAATCAATCAGAATAAAAATAGCCATTTAGGCAAATGTGGACTACAACCACCAGAGACAAATAGAATCAGAAATATGGACTACTGCCACCTAACCCGTGGGTCATATATTCCCTAACTGACTAGCGGATATGGATTTTATGCCACCATAACATAAATAATGTGTGTTTGCTCTTGACACACGGGTTACCATTTTACTATGGTATTTAGGCCTTGATAGAACAATGGTATACCAAAGGTAGCATTTCCCCATAGCTAGGGTGTCCCACGTCAAACATATCATACAAATACATTATTAAACAACTATCATGCACAATAGACATTTATTTACAAAGGCTACTACAGATCATAGTGTAATACACAACATATTATTATGAATACAATTTACTTACAGAAATATGATTAGCTACAAACAAATTATACAAATAATGTTAAGTAAGCAAACATACAGAGCAGACAATCAATGTTGATATTATATTCTTACTGATTATATATATATATATAATTCATAATACAAATTTTCTTATAAAAAAATCTTTAAGCATACGAAACGAATATATATATATATATATATATATATTCAAAATACATATTTTCTTATAAAAAAATCTTTAAAGCAGATGAGCATGCGAAACAAACATATATTTATCGAGCACATCTTAACCAACTAAGTACAAATATATAGCTAATAGATAAGCATGCAGAACAAACGATTCATTTCAAAAAAATATTTTATTTTTGAAACAGGTTATTTATTATAGAAAATATGTATAAAATCTTATAACAAACTATTCAATACCGAACATATAGCATATTCCAAAACATGTTTACTACACAAACCTTCCAAAAAAAATCAGATTTAGGGATTTTCAATCTTTTAAGTAGTCCAAATTACATGGAAAAGTCAGAGCATAACAAAAACTATATAAGTTAAGAAAACATAGTCTATGTGTCTAGAATGACATCCAACTTACTTGGACGTTGAGCCATATAATCTAGTCGTGCACCTCTGATGGATGTCTGATCACCTCGATTACCACACGAAGTTGAAAGCAAACAAATCATAGCGAAAATGAAACTCCGTACCGTGTTACTATAGAATACGCATGGAATGCAAATGCAAACCCAAATCCCTCTATGACATCAAAAAATCATATTGCGATTGAATATCTAACCTTTCTCTCGATAATCAGATGTTTGTAAAATTACAACTTAGTCCCTCAACTTTCACCAAATTACACGTTGGTCTCAAGGTCATGGCAAATTACAAGTCACTCGCTAAATTTTTAAGAATTTACCAAACAATCTTTGAATACTTCATATTCATATTTCAGACCTCAAACATTCAAAATATTACAATTTAGTCCTTACGATATAAATCTTTTCAAAAATACCCCAATTTCGTACAAACCGACACCAACCGGTCTAGATCACCTAAATCATCTCCAACTATGCTCAAATCCATGAATCATTGATCAATTCCACCAAGCAAACAATTTGACATCAAGAATCCCAAATTTCCTTTTCCAAACCTTAACCCATTTCAAAGAACAACTCCAATCCCAACCTAAATCTATACATATTCATGTTTACCCAACCATAATCTAACAAAATCTAACTCACATTTCATCAAAATCAAGTTAAACTCGAAACCTTAACTCAAAACGTCCAAAAATAACATTCTAGCATCAACCTATGATTCTTGCAAGAAAATGAAGAAATAAATGAATTAGAAACATGATCTTACCTCAAATTGATGAAAGAAATGATGGGAAGGCAATGAGAGAAGAAGAGAGACGAGTTTGGAGTATGGAGAAGTGGAAATGGTTAGTTATGGCCAAAATGGGATGAGTGAGGGGGTATTTAATGATCCTTTCACCAAAAAGCACCGATTCACCGAGTTACAAAGACTAACATAAGTTATTCTACCCATAACGTACGTCATTCAAACCTTAACGTACGTTGTGCTTCTAAAAAATGCATCTAGTAGCTTATGTTTTGCAAAATGCATGATTAACGTATGTCTTGATAAGCATAATGTACATCTTGCATGCTTAACGTACGTCTTGCAAAATTCTAGATGATGTATAACGTACGTCACACAGTGCGAGACAACATTCCTCGACTTCCTTCGCTTGCGCGCATGCATCAGATGATTCCCAGGCCTCAACAACACCTAAACTCATGAAAATACATTTATTAACCACCATCAAACATCTAATCATCATCTCAAACACCCAAAGATTTGATCAAAATTGTCTGGAGCGCTACAGAGAATCCTATCAGAGTCAGACGAGGAGTTACAAAACTCAAAGGAACTTTTTGTATACGTGCGTTGCACGTTATTGAAGTCTTCTTATTTATGATTTAATTATTTTTTATTATAAATATACACCTTTAAATTTTGATAGTCAATTTTTTATTGCATAAAATAAGGGAAAAAATAAAATTGCGTAACACAAAATTTAATCGAATATGCTTAAATTTTTTAATAAGCCGAATATACTTTTAATATGTTATCCATAAAGGTATCCCTAAAAGATAGAATCAATTTAGGGTTAGTATTTTGCATGTCTTGTTTCTTCTCATTGATCGGTCCTTCGGTAGATTTAATCTTCTTTTGTTCACGGTTATCATGGAGGTCTGGAGGTTCACCTTTGAGAAGGTAAGCCGGTGCAGCGTTGATCCCGTGAGAGAGTTGCTCTGGTTCTACTTCCATTTCCTCTCTCGTTTTCGTCCAAAAAAAAATGGAAAACTTAATTGGTCACAAAGCACCAAGACTTCAAGTGCAAGTAGAAATTGCTCACCCAGTCAATTACTTGGCCGCCACTCCTACTGTTCCTAAAAGCAAAAGATTTGAATTTTTTTTAATAATTTCTTTATTACTTGAGTTGGCTTTCAAAGACACATGCTATATGTCATTATTATTTATCATAAAAAATTCACTTCTTATATTTTAATTTGAGTATTACTGTAAATCATAAGAAGTAATTACTGTAACAGGTCATATAAAAGTTTATGGTGCCGACTCTCGTAGTTTATTCATCTTATATGATGATGATGATGATGATGACGATTCTTTTACACTTTAGTGATCCAGTAATATAAAAATTTTAATGCCTAAACTTATAAAATAAAAAAGAATTAGAAATTGCAATCTATTCAAACTTTGATTTAGACATCATCATTATAAACATCATAATGAGATTTATAAAGAAATAAAATATAAACGGTAAAAAAATTTTACCCCCACTTTTTTTTTTGATAAATAATTTTAATTACTATAATTTAGAATCAAACTTATAAATAAACTACAAATTTTCAACTTGTCCACTACTGCAATATTAGATAAATGAAAAAAAATACAATCCATCTTTGTCTTGAATGCATAAATTCAATAACGATTCAAATTAGAGCCCAAAACTTGATATAAATACTTTTAAGAGGGCGGCCAAACTCATTACGGCTCTCACCAATTTTTTTGTTCTCACATATTAATCTCAGCTCCAGAAAAGAACCTGTCTGAGACAGACGAACCAATAACACAGCTTTTCCAATAACTAACACACCATGAGACACACATCAGAGAAGAAGACGGCCATGGAAGAGAACTTGTTAGTTGCAGAGACAGAGAAAAAAGGAGAATTGGGTTGGGGTGTTCTTATTGAAGAAGTTAAGCTAGTTAGCTATATAGCAGCTCCCATGGTGGCTGTCACTTTGTCACAGTACTTGTTGCAGGTTATCTCTATGATGATGGTTGGTCATCTTGGTGAACTTTATCTTTCAAGTTCAGCCATAGCTATCTCTCTCTCTGGTGTTACTGGTTTCAGTCTTCTTGTAAGTTCTTCTTCAATAAAATTCTTTTCTTTTTTTAATGATTTTTTATAATGTTTTGTCTTTTCTGCTTGTGGTCTTCATATGCATCTTGCCTTTAATCATATAGAACCATACTGACGGGAATTTTCAAATTTGAGAGCTATATTTTCTAATTTTACTTTTAGCAAGATTAGAACTTTTTGGGCTGAAATGTCCCTCAAGAATCTCATAGCAGTCCAGAATATTTTTTTTACAGGTCATTTATTTGCTATCACCGGAACTCGAAACCACGGGCTCTTAGCATTGGAATATCAATGAGCTACAATTCCATTGTTTCTGTCAAGAAAATGTATAATGCGTCATTTATAATTTAAAGCAATGTCTTTTTTTTCATAACACGTAGTGATTTACACCCCGACTTTTCCACAAAATTTGGCCTTTTAGTTCACGTTATCAAGGGTGGAATAGCTCATTAGTTGCAAAGAAACTTCTCAGATGCTCTCTGTTTTCTTTTCAAGAAAATATCAGACTTTTTTTTTAAAAGGAAAAAAAATTGCGGTGTGGATGAATTTGTTTTGAAGGATGTAAAGTCTTGTCCACATGCACTAAATTGGTCATTGTTGTATATATTCATTGGAGGATGTGTGTTTTATGGTCATTTCTATAGTGGAATCAAGAAAATTTCATCATCCTGACCTGTAAAGATAAAAGAAAAGTCAAAAAGTCTATATGGAATTAATGAGCAATTATTGAAAGAAACCAATCACATGTTAATCAACAAATCTAAAAATCTGCTACTGTTTCCACAACTTGGGAAAGAAATTTAAGATTGTAATCTTCATTTGATGTAAAGTTTACTACATTTAAATATAATATGCAGTTAGTCAAAAATTTTCATTTATTCTATGCTGGCATGTTTATCCTTCCCTTTGATGCTGAGATACTTCGGACAAACATGATATGCAGATATAAGTTTTACATTCAAGCAGCAAGCTCATTGTATGAGCAAAACGAGCCGAGTTTTTTATTGTTAAAGCTTAGTTCGTTTATAGATCAAACTTCAAAATCTAGTTTAAGCTCGAACGAGCTCATTTAAACCCATAATCTTTAATGTTCAAAGCAAAATACAGAACAAATTATAATGTTAACTTTTATGTTTTTACATGTGGACAGTTAGTTGATACCAAAAAATGAATTGACTTTGCATTGATCTTCTAACTAAAATGTGTTGTGTATGCCAAACAGATGGGGATGGCAAGTGCACTGGAGACGTTATGTGGGCAAGCTTATGGAGCACAGCAATACAAAAAATTGGGAACTCAAACATACACTGCTATATTCTGCTTGATATTAGTTTGTATTCCTCTGTCTATCATATGGATCAACATGGCGA
>CAODLS010275632.1:0-12015 GCA_948243855.1 Flueggea neowawraea | reverse complement strand
GAACTTTGATAAATGTGCCAAAAGGACCCCCCAAAAAAAACATAAAATACTATTACTTACTCCAAATGTGGTAATATATGTATAAAAAGACCATGACTTCTGACTTTCATTACCATTTATTTTTGGTTGACGCCAATCTTTTTAGAGTTCTATACATATTTCTTATATCTGCAAATAGCGCATTAGGCTAGCATATATTTTTCTTTTATCTTGCAAATATAGCATTAGGCTAGACAGCAATTTTTTCTAGATAGTTTCATGAAGCTTAGTGAATTTTAGTGAAGGAACTAAATTTTTGATAATATACGTAAATTAGATAATTTGGAAAAGAAAGTGAATATTCTAAAATAACTTGTAAGTGCAATAAAGTATTTGATCTTCACATTTTGCTTAAAATCCACATCCACCCCATGTGAAATAATTATTCCAAAGACGCATGCGTCTTTTCACCAAATATTGAATGTAGTTAACAATTGTCAATGTCGTCGTAAAGCACAACATTTTTTTTTCCTCCTAGTGAGTGGCATAATTTTGGATCATATCTAAGAACTACTATAAATGATGGTGATGATCGTGATTTTTCTTAGTCAATGTATGCATATTATAAAATCACGTAGTAGTATTATATCACAAATTGCTGCAGGAAAAATGGAATAATACCATGTTACACCTGCAAACAAATCTAAACTATTCTTGGTTTTAAAAAAAAAAATCTAAACCATGAATCATTGACTTGGTGATAATTAGTCCTTCAATCCCACATCTAACTCCTCTTTCTTACCACAACCTTCCACCCGCCGGCCATGTGAGCCGTCAAGTGTGGCACAATGACCGGTCTGTCTGAACTGATCGGTCTGATCTCGAACTGCCCATGTATGGAAGCTACTACATATTTCATTTGTATGAAAGCCATTTCCTGGCCAAGGCACACCCTTGGACCAGCCTGAAAAATTGGAAATTTGAAAGGACATACCTTCTTGAGTGATCTCCTTTTGTTTGTTCCGAGAATCCATCGATCCGGCTTGAACGCGGAACAGTCCTTCGCCCACAGTGCTTCCATTCTTCCCATTCCGTATGGGAAGTATGTGACTCTATCTCCTGCTCTGATAGAAGTATTCTGGCAATAAGTCATCCGTTAAGGCATGCTTGGAGTCCCAGGCTATAGGTGGGTAAAGTCTCATTGACTCGCATAGGCATGCCTTTAACAATCTCAATTCCTTCACTGATTTATAATCTAGGAGTCTTTTCATCACTATTTTGCTCTCTTTAACAACCTGTTGCTCTATGTCGGGATGATCGGACAGCAACCAGAAAAGCCATGTCATTGCAGCTGATGTTGTGTCTCTTCCTGCCATGATGAAATTTATCACCATGTCTCTAATCACCCTCTCGTCGTAGCCAGCTGATATAAGGCGAGAAAGGAGATCTTCGCTGCAATCCCCTCCTTCTTCAATCCTCTTCTTCTTGTTGGTGATAATTTCACCAACGTGTTGGTGAACAACTTTGACAGCATCCTTGAGCTGTCGTTTACATCCAATTCCAAGCAATCTTTTGATCTTCCAAACTATGAATAAAGGTGCACCGCCTCTGCGCGCACATATATCTGATGCCTTGTCAAAAGCTTTGGAGAGTGGAGGAACAGGCAGAGAAGGATCCAAACCGCATGGATCGATCCCTAGTGACACTTTACAGATCATATTGAATCCTACCCGTCTAAGCAATTCCTGTAAGTCCACCACTTTTCTACTCATTGCCAACGAATCCAAAACTGGCAATAACCCCTCTTCCACTTCTTCCTTAAGTGTAATCATAAAGAACTTCTGCAGGGACCTGGCCGTGAATTCGTGGCTAGATAGCTTGCGTTGCGCACGCCAAAGCTCCCCATCTACATTGAATATCCCGCAGCCAAGAAAGTCCCCAAGAACGTCTGTGAAGGGCTTGCCTTTAGGGAAGTTGTTGAAGTTGGTCTTAAGCATGTATTCCACATTCTGTGGATTTGCTGTCACGATTGTTCTACGTGCTCCGAGCCGGTGAACGACAATTGTGTTGGTTGCTGATTCTGCAAGCAGTTCAGTATACCAATCCAACAGACGTCTCCGGTTCTTGTAGAACGAAATCAAGCAACCTATTAGAGGATAGCTTGGAGGCCTATGCTGAACCTTCTGAAACTTGCACAAAACTAAGTTGAAAAGGTAAAGAAAAAGCAATACAGAACACAAAATGAAGGGCACGAAAGTTGCCATATCTTTGCAATGCTGAGTATCGAAATAATGGTGAATGATTATATATGCTTTGGTAATTGGTGGTAATATTATTAGCTTCAATATGATGTTATGCTAGTCGGTGTTTATGGTCCAATCATGGAGGAAGTGTTGTGAGAATGTGTTTTTTTATTTGTGGGTTTTGTTTGAGCTCTTGGTGTTTAATTAAAGGTGCTAGAGAATGCACACGTTTTTAAACTGGAATTTATTTCTTTATTTCCTTCTCGTTTCTATGCATTAAAATACATTGGTTGGTTAGTTCATACGTGGGGTGGAAGTGGAACCGAATGTGTAGGGTAACTGGTAAGGCTGGTTTGTAAAGATTCTTTTTCGTTGACCTGTAAGTCTATTTAACAGTCTCATGCAAAATTAACGTATTTACCCAATCACCTCGTTCAAGTAAGAAATAAAAAAACATAAAAAAAAGAGCTGTTGCTAATATTTTTATTCACAACATATTAGTGGTTGTGTTTGGTAGATTTAAGTAGTAGATAATAAATGTAAATTGTAAATTATTAGATTGTACAGTGAAAAATTGGAGAAATTGGCATATTTTCCTAAAATATATAAACGCGACTGTATTTTTGTTGTAATATTTGAATTTTAGTAAAAAAATAGTTATAATAATTCTAAAACTTATTACCTTTAATATTGTTTAACTTTAATTTAATTAAATAATAAATAAGCACTAATATTACAACAACAAAAAAAACTGATAAATTTGTTAAAAGCAAAAAGTTTTAAAACATCTATAAAAATTGTGTACAACTTTTCTAAGCTTTACACGTGATATAAAAAAATATAAAATTCATAAAATATATATTAATGGGTTTAAAAAGGTAAGATCGTCATGTGAGATTGAAACTAAACCTGCGACTTTAAACATTGTCTATGTCGCTTTAGGATTCCTTTCGTTGCTGTAACGTAGGCCTTAGCAGATATTGTTTCAACCATAGAAATGTTTTCATTCTTTTGTACGGACAAATATATCCTTGTTTTCCCAATTTGAAATGGTAAAAAAATTCATAAAGTCTATTCATGTTTCCATATATACGTGTGGAAATTATTGTGTCTCTTCTTTGTAAACATTTGTGGTCAAAGGCAGATATAGCCAAACCAAACAAAAGTTCATGTTTTAGCTACGACTTTTACTAATTTTTCAGTTGTTGATGCTTTATGCTGTTCTGATAAAATGGGGATAAAAGTGGGGTATTCTAAAAACCGGCCTTAGAAGTTGAAACTTTGCTTGCAAATGCTAAAATGGAAAACTTACCTTTCAACTCTTCCCATTTTTACAAAATAAAGTTAATTGTTTCACTATTTTGGTTAATGGACATTAAAAAATTCTGTTCAAACGTCATTTTACAGTCATTAATGTTTGTACAACTTTGCCTGAGTGTTTCTTTTTTGGTCGAAAGTGACATCGCAAGTATCGCATGAAAATCCAAAACTTCATCGATGAACTTATAGTTTAATAGTATGGAAAACTGACGCTACATGACATAAGGGGTTTCAGAACAATTAAGCCTCAAATTATTGTTCACGTAAGGAAAACAACATGTAGAAGAGATTTGAGCCAACATGAGAACTTTCGATCAACTCCCCAGAAAATGAGAATGCAGTTAGTTTAGGTTTAATTTATGTTTCCTTTTTCTTTCTTTCTTTATTGTTTGTAGTTTTAAGTTTCTGATAATAATATTGTTTCTTTTGTCTTCTAGAACACGTAAAAAGACAAAAGGGATCCACGAAACAATAGTGTTGGGCAATGCGATCCACTAATTCTCTTATTCCAACTAACATCGAATTGTAATTTAATAAATAACAACTTAATTGTTATATAATAAAATAATTTTATTTTAAACATGGAGTATTGACCCCCGGCATAGTTAAATAGCTCAAAAAAAATCTGATAAAAAGGAGAGTAATATTCTGGTCGTCCTATAAAGACAACTAAAGAAGACGACTTTTGATAGTTTGTAAGTATTGATGCGAAGGTGATGACATTTCCAATCCGAAATCGTTCCAACAATTAGAAAGAAGAAAAAAACGGTTTTTTTTAATTAAAAAAAGTGTGAGTAATAACAATTAAGACAATTCTACTATATTATATTCAAATTATCGTGTTTATCAGTAAATATATCAACAGAAGAACAAAAAGGGTCAGATGATATCATTAAAAAATGCTAGGTTTTAGCAGTAGGTAGCATAATTGAAAACACATTTTTCTCATGGCCATTTGTTTCGGTAGAGCAAAACCATCACAGCATGTCTCTGGAGACAAACAACTCCAATTTTGTCGTCACCTATTGTCTTCATTTATATATCCTAGTAGGCCAATTGGCATGTGAACTGCCCACGCAGATGACACACTGGTGTCACTTTAAGTTCCAACAACACTTTTTCTAATGTTTTTAATAAAATTTTGACACAATTTCTAAATATATAGATATTTAAGTGTCAAATTTTATTGAAAATAGTGAAGGACTCTAAAATAAGTTTTATCACTGTCACTTTGAATTTGAGTTTATTACAGCATGTTCAATAAATTCACTTTTATTTTAAGATGCTCATCGAATATTAAATAACGTTCACAAACGGTTACTTTAATCTGATTTAACATGTCGCCAGTTCGAATTGATGACTCAACATGCCACATCATTAAGAAATGCTATGTGGAGGTTGACGCGGACACTGAACAAAAATTGAACTGAAATACTGACCCAAACCGAACCGACTGGCCCGAAAAATAGTAGACCCAAACATGTCACTTTTGTTTCATTCTCACTCAAATCTTCTCTCTTTGCTTCTCTCTCTAACACGCCCACTCTATCTCTCTCTCTTTGTGTTTCATCTATAAAGAATTCATAGCGAATTGCCTTGTGTGATTTTACTTTTGAATGCCCTATATATATGAGGATGGAATTACAAGATATTTAAATACATTGAGTTTTTTTCTTGATTCTTCAAAATTACCTCATGCAAAAGTTTTACTTTGAAATTTTCAATTGTCACAATATTCTCGTCCAAAACAACTGGAATAGAAAATTTATAAATTAGTTACTTCTGTTGCTATCTTAAAACGATGGTGTTTTGTCTCATACTCCCATTTTAAGAATTCAGAGCCAAAGAAAATCCAATTCTGGAAACCTGGCTTAAGCCATCCCTAAAATTAACCTCTTCAGCAATACCCAAAAGGAGCTTTTGCCATTGTTCTGGTTGAACAAGTGCACCTACTTTTTTTTCAAATCAATCTCCTCTCTCGTCTCTCTCTCTTAGATTCAACACTTTCTTTTTCGGTTTATTCAAGATGTCAAACCACCATCACTGAATCAATCAAAAAATTAATGACAACTCCAATAATTAAATTTACAAACCCAAAAATTTGAAACGTAAACTCTAGATCTAGGTTTCTATGTGAAGAAATCAAATCGCCATTATGTGAAGCAACAGTCATGAGAAGTAATTTCATGATTGAAGATTCGATCATCGGCCTTCGTCAAATCATTGCTTTTGTTCTCCAACTCCAACTCTAGACTGTCGCTTCACTTCTATTCTTTGATTTCTCATGTTGCTTACTTTGATTGCATCTTGGAATGAAATGATTTGGTTTTGTTTTTCTCGATTTCATGTGTGGGTTTGTTTAGAATCTTAAAAATCCTATTAATCCAAACGATATGGAATTCACAAAACCTAATTTAAAAATCCTAAAAATCAAATAAATTATGAATCCAGCAGAAAGATGTTATGTTTCCAGAACAGTCTCCCACCATCGCCTGTCGTCGAAAGCTGCAGATTCGCTCCTCCTTGTTGGTGTTTTCGCTCCACCTAGAATTGTGTTGAATGACTTTGGTGTTTTTGTGATTGGGCGGTGAAAAGGTGAGGCGATTTTGGATTTGAACAGTGGAGAGGGTGGCGGTTTTGGGTTTGGAGAGGTGGAAGGAGTGGCGATTTCGCGGGTTCAGGTCGGTAATGGTGATAGCGGTCTTGACAGTGGAGGTGGTGATGGACTCTACATGGAAACATGTTTGTCGTAATTCGAGGGTTTTCGGTCAGGTCGGGTTTCGTTTTGGTTAAGAATTTCGATTTGGATATGGTTCAACATCCACGTGGCATTTCTCAGTGACGTAGCATGCCTAATCAACAATCCGGACCAACGATATGTTAAATCCGACCAAAGTGACAGCCTGTGAACAAAAATTAGTGTTTGATGATTGCCTTAAAACAAAAGTGAATTAAATGATCATGCTGCAACAAACTTAAATTCAGAGTGACCATGAATAAAATTAACCCTTTTTTTAACTTATTGAGAATTAAATTAAAAAAATAAGTTATATCAATCATTAAATTTAAATACAATAGATGGTAAAAATAAAAAGTAAGTTAAAAAAAATTACTATTAAAATAAATGAAATTTAATTCTTATAAATATATGAAAGTATAAAATAAAATATTATTATTGTTTGTCATTTATAACTAATAGCTATGTCTAGACTTTCATGAAGTCGACCCATCAGACAAAACAAAACAGAGTTTGTTAAAGAAGAAAAAGTATAAATTTTGTTGAATCATGGAAGTATGGAGAAGATTAACCAGATGACCGATTAGCATTAAATAAATGTAATTAATCATAATAGTGATTGTTATCACGTCCACGTGGTTAAGATAAACTCTTCTGTTTATAACTGCAATGACGCCCCCTGATGCAGACCTTGAAATAATCCATTAGAGTGATTTTTTTTTAATCAAAATGGATTAACTTCACTAATTTAAATTAGCTGCTTAAAAGGCAACAGTACAATTAGGAGGAGAAAACTTCCAAACACCTAACAAATCTTGCAAAAATTAAGTCTGAAATTTTTAAAACAGAAGTGTAGAAAACAGAGGAATTCAATAAGGAATAAAGAATTTTTGCTCATAATTGAACAGGGGAAACAAAAGATAAAACAGAGGATCTCAGTGATTTTCCCTGGGAGGGTACAAAATTTCCCCAATTTCAACTTTTATTTGAAGCTATGAGCCCGCAAGCTTTTATTAACCAAACACCATAATGCAATACAAGCCTCTCTTTAAGGCATTTCTTGTAGAGTAAAAGGCTTAACATGGCAGCACTAATACTAAACAGCAACACGTCGCTTCGAAACATTATTCATGTAAACATTCATGCAGCAAATAAAATTCATCCAGGTAGCTGGATTTTATACTGATTACATGTTTGAGCGACCAACTCAAACTTGAACCCTGTGCCACGAGGTATTCAATATCCCTCTCAAATTCCAAATCTCTTGCACATTTTTGGGTTGGACGTTTGCAGCTGAATCCACCTATTCATGACAGAATGAAGAATCATCAAGAATTGCAGGGGTTAAATAAGCATTGTTAATCGTAATGAATCATCAAATCACATATTCATGGCTGCACAACGCAGTTTCAAGTAGGCTTCCGTATTAACTTTATTCTCATTGCTGGTCAAGGAAACTTTTTTATTGCTCAAGTTTTGCAATTAGTTAAGACTTTGTAGTGGTCAAATCCATACATTGTCACTGCTAATCAAGCGTCAATGCATCAAAATGGTTCTTAAAGAAAAAACCATGCGTTATGTATTTGAGACATAGCTATATACGGAAACATACTGCTTTCACCACTATCTCAGTGCTGTTCGGCACATCAACCGTGACCTCAAAAAGCACCCAAGCCCATTTGTCACTGTTTGTATCATCAGAAGCGTAGGGAACACCACTCTTCTGGTATCTTGTGGCCTCCATCCAGGTTTTTCCACCATCAACGGATACATCAACTCTCTCAATTCCACGGCCACCTCCTGACAATGCATATCCACTAACTTTAACCTGCAATATAGGAAGGATCAAGGTCCTTTTAACGAGCTCAAGCCATGACTATTAGAAAGTAAACTCATTCATGAACAAACATCTGATAAGTGGGATGTTTAAAATATGAAAATCACAAAAATTGAGACATTCATGACAAGAAAAGTTTAAAATTTGAACAGTTAAACTGATGAAAAAGAAGCAGGTGCAAGTAGGCTTAGGTTGTAAACTGACTTAAGCAGAAAAGTGAAATAGCAGAGGAAACAAAACCACGACCATTCTGAAGTACACGAGCAGGAATACTAAATTAACCAGCCTTGAGTAAAATCTTCAAAAGCATTGTTCCACTTGTGCATGCCGCAAAAATCCATGCGCATAGATATGCACACATGAAGACATTAACATCCAATACAACACTAACCTTTCCAGGCTTGATAGCAGTCACATCCTCTAAAGAGCATATAGCACTCTGCCAATCAGCAAATCCAAACCAAGTCAAACAGTTTGTTGAAAAGAAGAGATGAAAGAACTTCACATTCTGATATAAAGTTTCATATTGTATTCAAAAAAAAAAAAAAAGAGATCGATTAATTTCTTTCCAATTTAAGCCACAAGAAAAAGATAAACGGTAATTCATCTGAAAGTTGCAATTAAGAGATCTGAGATGCTTCCGCTATCTACACACATCATCAAATAAACACCTGAACAGGGAAATCCATTTGTGGTCTCCTAGTGGACCAGTTAATGTTGTCCCAGTTGACTGACGGAGGGAACATTTTATAATCTCTTTGCATGAAGAAACCCTGTCAAACAGAAAACTTAATAAGTTCAGTTCTTTTTTTTGCCGAGACTTAATAAGCTCAGTTATATCATACTAGGGATGGAAAAGAAATACATATAGTATCAAGTAAAATAATATTGTTATCTAACCTATTCTTCTGCTAAAATATTGATAGAATCCAACCACTTGACAGAACGGGCACCTATAATGCCCGGGACGACCATTCGCAATGGATAACCATGATCCCTTTTTAGAGGCTGTAAATGACAAAAATGTAGTAAGCTATTGTCAGAGTAGTTCACTGACAAAATAATGTTTGATAGGAAGAAGTTTGACGGAAGGGAAAAAAAAAACAAACTGGTAGTGATGAGAAACTGGGAGTAAAATCAAAGGACGTGAGAAGTTGCACAACACTTTGTCACACACTTCTCGACAAAAATAAAGGAGCTTAACTTCATTATTTGCATGACTAAATACTTAAACAGTGCTCTTTTTCCACTCAGGAGTCCAGACGGTGAACTCCGGGTGGAAAGAAAATTTTGTCGTTATCCTTACAGAGATTCAGAATCAATTTACTGGATGAAGACATAGAATATTGCATTTTAGTACACAGATAAGCCACAACATAACTACTATGAAGCCAGTAATGAGAAAAAATGTCTATTTCAATTACAATAAGTATATTATTACCACCCCATTCATCTCATAAGCAAGCAGAACGTCAGCTTCAGGGTTTGTGGCCTGACTAAGAGGAATTGATGCCTTATAAGGACCTCCATTCTCTTCCTATACTTTTTCAGTCACAGAAAGTTGTGCATCAAGTAAAAATCTTCAGAAAGAAAAAGGAAAACTGATTCACAATGTTATCATTTTATAAGACCAAGTCTTGTACCTTACACTTATCAACGCTCACAAATTCAACATGCTTTCCACCCAATTTTGTCATACTAGTCAACTTACTTATCCCCACAAGCTCGAGCACATCAGCCAATTTGGCACCACCCCAAACCGCTGAATGGAAATCAAAGATTTATCAGAGAGCATCTCATATCACATAATGCAAACAATTTTCGGACAAAACCATTTTCTCTCCAAGCTGAAATCTGCTATGGACAAAATGAAAAGGTTTTACTTTACTCATCTTCTTTTGTTTCATAACCCATGTGGTAGAAAATAAACTATTTTGAGAACCACCATGCTGATACAGCACAATTCAGCATTTTGGGATCCGACATTTATCTATCTATACAATGTCAAATCTATCAGAATCTACTGCTTGAGAGAATGAAGCAGTCAGCAGATCACCTAGGCAACTAACAAAAAAAAATTCCCAATAAAAATCTATTGCGTACGGAAACATTGACCAAAGACACAAGATTGGAGCAGAACGAACCATTTCCTAAAGCAGAAATATCCCAGCCAACACCTCTCACCAGTTGGGCTTTGCTCATTGCTGTTCTCCGATTACCAGCACACTGCAGGTCTCGTATAACCGACAGAAATAAGTCTAAAATCCAAGCCTAGCTAGCAAACCTACAACAACCAACAATAGTTCAGTATCTAAGATAACATACCTGTAATGTAGCAGTCACATTATATTTTGGAAGCGCCCTGTATTCAATTAAAATTACAATCAACTTTAGTCACATCAAATTACAAAAACCGTACTCATAAATGAACCGAACCTGATGTGTCTCATAAACAGCTCTCTAGGACTCTCAATCAGACCTTGAACAGTCACACTATATCTGCGCACATTAAAAAAAATAGTAGTCACAAAAAACAGGACAGTTGTGGCAGAGATTGAACTCCGGAGTAACATATTCACATTTAAGAAATTATCCAATTAAAAAAACTAACCTTTCGATGTCATCGACGATGGGGATGGCGCCGTGATTTCTCTTGTAGAACATATCCACCGGCGTGATGTAGGATTGAACCAACGCCGAACGCGGCGGCTCCGCATTGAAAGGTTGCTTCAAGAATAAATATTACAAACTTTCAGCATATGTATCCAAAGTTTGGTCTCGAATTCAAATCGAAAATTGAATTGGAAATAAGAGAGAGGAGACCTTGGCGTTGATAAGGAGAGAGGGATCACGCGGCGGTTCTTTCGAGTAATCGGAAGGCCCAAAGAGTCCCGGCATTTTCGCGACACCTGTTCTTCTGTTCTTCAATTCTCCAGCGCTGGAAAGAGTGTGAAGAAGGCAGAGCTCGATGTGTTATGGTGGCGAATCATTTAACTGCGTTGATTCCATTGCGTAATGGGTCCCACTTACACTTGGGTTGATGGGATGAGCGTGTGGTTATGCGGTTTGGAATTGACGTACTGAACGACAGATGTCACCAATATAAGGCTGTGGACAACGCGGCTAGAATCCCGTATTGGGATCCTGCCGCTGATATAACTCGTCGGGAGGACGAACTACATGTGTCAGATGCGGGGCCAAACACATTAATCCTTTTTTTTAAACAAAATTTGATCGTTGGATCGTTTTGATCCAACGGTCAGATTTACTCCAACAGAGATTAAAAAAAATTGTGTTTAGTAGAAAGTTGAGTAGACTTCTCGCGAGACTCTTAAAATGTCTCTATATTACGAATAAAAAAGCTAAGGGACTAGAAACTGTGGACTTTAATAAAATAACAATAAAAAAAGCTGAGCAGACGTTCCGCTAGACGACTTCAGGAACTCTGGGTTACGAGTAGCCTAATTTAGGGGTTTAGTTCTTGTCGTGGCGTCTGATGTGGCTTGCTGCGAAACTATGGGCATCCACGCATTTCAGGGTTAAATTTATCTCAATAACTAAATTTTGTGACTCAGTTTAACTTAATTTTTAAAATTTAAAATTATTTAGAACAGTTACTCAACTTTACTATAAAATTCAAAATAGTTACTATGTTATTTTTTGTTCACTTCATCAATTTTTTATAAATTAGTATATCACGCGGACCAAAATAAAAATATTCGTATGTAAACCATTATAACCTACATTTTTATTCTGGCCTGGGTGACATACTGATGTATAAAAAATTAATAACATGACGATCCATTTATGAACTCTGGTGACAAAAAATAACAGAGTGACTATCCTGAACTTTCTAGCAAAGTTGAATACCCATTCTGAATAATTTTAAACTTTAATAA